>LKTO01000198.1:0-83629 GCA_001399465.1 Hymenoscyphus scutula
CTAACTCTCTCTTAGCTATCTAGTACTAACTCTCTCTCTTAGATGTTCTAGACCTCTTTAAATCTAACTAAAGTACTTTTATAATTAACTCTTATATAAACTTATATAGCTTATTACTAAGAAAGCTCGCTAACTCTACTTTTTTAAATAGTTACTATATTAGTAAAGAGTATAGAGCGAATAGTATATAAGATAACTCTTTTATCTATAGAGGTCTATACTCTTCGCGCGGTAAATAAAGCTCTAAGTAAACGCTATAGAGCTAAAAAGACTTATATTCGTTAAGAGAGAGTACTTATAGTAGAGGATATATAGGATATTTTAGCTTAGAAGAATATAGATAAGTAAGTACAACGCGACGTATATAAGGTAGAGTCTAGTTATAAGGAGAGGTAACCTTCTAGATAGTATTATAGAACTTATAGAAAAGCTAGTTATAATACGCGAACTTGTTAAGAAGTTATAGATATATCTAGTTAATTAGATTCTAAGAGCGATAATTAATTTAATATATTATAG
Source organism: Hymenoscyphus scutula (assembly GCA_001399465.1). NCBI lineage: Eukaryota > Fungi > Ascomycota > Leotiomycetes > Helotiales > Helotiaceae > Hymenoscyphus > Hymenoscyphus scutula. The sequence goes on from LKTO01000198.1 coordinate 520, forward strand.
TTAATTTATTTAGATGTAAAGTGTTAGAGCGTATAGTAAATACTCGTGAATTAAACTATAGTAGCTTCTATATATAATAAGCCTAACACGACAGGTTTATACGTTTAGAGCCTTCTTACGATTTTAACGATTTTAACGATTCTGAGACTACTAATATACCTTCTACTACACCTCTCTTACTCGACGACTAGTACTACTAAAAAGGCTAAGAGATAGCTATAAAGTATAAGGAGGCTATACGTTAGCTATACTGGTTCGGAAAGGTCTCTGTCTACGTTCTCTAGTACTAGTATTAATGCCTCTTAGACGAGCTTCTTAGAGAAAGTATAATACGAAAGATCCTTAGCTATATAGCTCTAGAACGACACCGCCTATATAGAGGTCTAGCCTTTATCCTTTCAGACGAATTAGTCGACGAGGTCATCTTATACTACGCGAAAAGCTAGGAAAACTATATAATAGACTAGACGTTATTAAAGGAGAAGCTTAGACTAGAATGCTCGGTCTAGACTTTATAAACTAGAATATACTAAAGAGGCTATTATTATTATATAGCCTACTAAAAGCCTTATTTAACTCTTACGTAAGTTACTACTCGATATCTTTAGGCTCTCGCGTATATATTTTAGGTAGTAGAATAGCTTAAGGTCTTATAGAGCGACGAAGTTACCTTTCTTATTAGTAGACAATCTATAAAGTAAAGAGTAACCTAGAATACTAATAAAGAGTACTCTAAGAGGTTCTATAATACTTATATTTAGTATTAGTTCTATAGAGGCTATACTACACCTGTTAACATATAGAGTACTATTAGCTTTAGCTATAAATCCTCTCTTATCTTTATAGAAGAGTATAGGAAGAAGAGCGCCTTCTTATAATAAGACTACCTTACTTAACTTCTAGAACTATTTATAGAAGGTATTATTAAGGCATTTTTACTAGTTACTTATACTCTTTACTCTTTAGCTAAACCTCTATTTATAGAAGATAGTAACCTAGCCTATAGATATAAATTAGTTATAAACTACTATACTAAGTTCTATACTAAGTATAGTATTATACTAATACCTTACCTCTCTACTTCACCTAATATAAATTCTATAGAAAAATACTAGAGATAAATAAAATAAGCTCTTTATAGACGTCTATACTAACCTACTATAGAAGTAGAGATACGCTAAGTAGTTATAGAGAAATAGAAGAAAATACTATAGAAATAGATTAATAAATTAATTTTAAAGTAAGAGTATTAGATTACTATCCTTATAGAATACTATAGTTAGTCTACTTCTAATTAAATTAAATATATACTTCTTAAAAGCCTTAAAAAGTAATAATTTATAGTGAAAATACTCTAAATATATAGATCTATTATATTAGACTTATAAGAATAAAAGCTAAAGAGAGAAAGAAAGTAAGAAAGTAAGGCTAGAAGACACTTTTAAAATAACAGCTGTCCTCAAGCTAAGCGCGCCCAAGCGCGCACGTGATCGCTATAGTTAGAGTGTAATCTCTAATATAAAGTTTAGTACTAAGAAAAAGTAATTAACTCGATAATATAATCGACTCGCTAATAAACTACGTTAGAGTAAATTATATATAAAAAATAAATAGATCCTCGAGCTCTATAAGTATTTATAAGAGGTTAAGAGTTCTGTTTAATTTTAAAGTAAGTCGACTTTTAGTGTGATTTCGGCAAATGGGTCACGAATTATTACACCCCCTGGATTATACAAGGCGGCAATTGCCGGCCAACATTGCTTACATTCTCGAAATCGCGCGTTTTAAAATCCTCACATAATAACACAACCGCGACAAGTTTCTGAGACGCGATCAAAGCCTTTATAACTTCCCCACTATTATCAAGGAATCTTTCAACCAGGTCACACCCTAATACACCAAATAATGCCCCGATCTACTCAATTAAAAGGCGGTAACAAGCCTGCTACCAAATCGCTTTCTTCTGTCCCAGGCACTACAAAGCTGAGACTAAATTCCGGCACTACTAGCAAAAATGTAAATTCAGTTTTATGTCAGTAACTTGCTTACATTGGCGACTCTATTCTAACAGTCCTCAAGCTGCAGAACCTGCCCGAAGCAAGAGACGCCAACAATCTGAAGGGCCTGTGCCGAGAGCTTCGAAAAAGTTGAAGGCAGATAGAGCAACCAACGACACCCCATCACAGAAACTGGACATCTATGTATTCGGTGATGGCGAATCTGGCGAACTTGGATTAGGCCCGAAGACCATTCAGGGGGCAAAACCTACCAATGTCAGATATCCTCGTCGTAATACACTTCTTGATCCTACAACAGTCGGAGTAGTTCAGGTGGCAGTTGGAGGCATGCACTGCATCGCTCTTACTTACGACCAGAAAATCATAACTTGGGGCGTTGACGACAATGGTGCACTTGGTAGAGATACAACATGGGATGGACGCACAAGGGATATAGACCAGAATTCGGACGCAGAAGATTCGGACGAGGAGAGCGATTTGAACCCGAAGGAGTGCACACCTACTTCTATTCCCATGGAGAACTTTGGCAAAAATTTACCAACCTTCGTCCAAGTTGCTGCAACAGACAGTGCTAGTTTTGTGGTCACAAGCAAAGGTTCTGTTTATGGTTGGGGAACATTTTCCGTAAGTCTATCCACTAATTTGTAAACCGCATCTTAATTATCTTAGGCAAATGACGGAATCTTTGGTTTCAGTACGAAGGATGCTATTCAGGCTGCAAAGACGAAAGACCATGAAAAAAAGCTGCAGCGAAAGCCTGTCCCTGTTCTACACTTGACGAAGATCAAATCCATTGCGACTGGAAATAATCATGTTGTAGCCCTTGATAGCAAGGGGAAAGTTTATGCTTGGGGTGCAGGAGAACAAAATCAACTTGGTCGTCGTATCGTGGAGCGAACTCGTTATGCATCCTTAACACCTTGTCGACTTGCTCTTTCAAAAATCAAGCAAGTTACTTCTGGTGCCTATCACAGCTTTGCTATTGGCGAGAATGGTCTCGTATATGCCTGGGGTTCGAATAACTTTGGCCAAACCGGAATTGTAGATGGGGCTGGCGAAGGCGACGCAGTCATACCCACGCCCACTATTGTGGAGAGTCTTTGGCCATATAAAATCAGAGAAATTACTGGAGGCGAACATCACTCGATTGCTTGCACCGATGATGGTAAGCTTTTAGTTTGGGGCCGTTGCGATGATGGCCAGGCGGGTTTCAAGCTGGAGAACTTAGCAGAACAAGACCTTCTCTTCAACAGCCGTGGTAAGCCACGGATTCTCCTAAAACCTACTGTGGTTTCAGGTATTCACGCAGTTTCAGTCGCTGCTGCTATCGATAATTCGATTGCAGTTACTGCCGAAGGGAAGGCGTATTCTTGGGGCTTCTCTGCCAATTATCGAACTGGCCTGGGGACGGACGAGACAGTAAAGGAGGCTACTTTACTAGACAAGGGAGATATTGCGAATAGAAAAATAACCTTTGCAGGGTGCGGTGGACAATTTTCTATAGTAGCTGGTCCGGCTCAGGGTTAACGGCGCAGGTAATCATTTGGATGCCTTTCTTGTAGCACGACATTTCGACTTTTGCTATTTGGCCCAGGATGTCACGAATCACGTGCACACGTGACGAGTGAAGACCAGGCGGCGCCCTGACAGGTTAAGCACTATCATATACTCTTATAGTATCTAGGGATCGGTTAGACTAGCTAAGCGATCCAAGGAGTTCATCGGAATAAATCACGTGACTGTTATTAATCGTACTTAACTTAATATTATATTGTTATTACTACCTTGACAGCTTTATAGTTAAGTAACGAGTTTACCTCTAAGTAAACACCTAGTTCGCGATTATATCTCTTTATAAGTAATAAACTCTAGCGATACTTAGTTACCTTAGTTAGTTAGTTTAAAAATCGTTATAGTAAGCTATAGTTCTTAAACTACTCGAGTCTCTTCTAGGAACCGATTATTATATATTTATAGATAACCTCTTTATATTAACTAACTTTCTTAAGCTTCTTAGAAAGCGTAAGTATAGCGCGACTAGGATAGCGAACCTTAGCTCTAGAGTTCTTACTAAACTAGTAGATATAAAGACTATAGATACTAAAGACATATACCCTTAGAGTATAAAACTTAGCTTACCTACGCCTTCTTACAAGGTTGTATACACAGGGTAGAAAGATAATACGTTCGTTCTTACTATATCTATAGTTATAGATAGAGAAGAGGAGGTAGTTTATAGAAGACAACGTCTAAAGGAGACCTTCTTAAAGGCAAAGACTTCGCGTGTTCCCTTTAGCGACGACTCGGAAAAGAACCTTTCTATTCCTAGGATCTATAACAAGTATAACTTCTCTATAGGATATTATAATAAATATAATTAACTTATTACTACTATATCTAGTTTACGCTCTATATAAAGAGAGAGGAGCTAGGCTCTTAAGTATTAGCTTCTTCTCTCTACTCTAGTAAATTACTATTTACTAGCTTTTTACTCTAATCTAAGGTTAACTTCTAATATTATATTTTAGAGCTAAAGTTATTAGAGCGTATAGTAAATACTTATGAATTAAACTATAGAGGTAGACTTTATATAAGAACGAACAACTACTATTCTAAAGTAGAGTTCCGACGCTCTCTATATATAATAGAACTAGCTACATGTTCTCTTTAAGTATTACGTGTACTATAAACATTAACTCTATAACCTTACTATTACTACTACTACTACTACTACTACTTGTCGCTAGATAACTAAGACTATACTATAAGTATAACCTCTTATAAAAGTAGCTTCTAGAAGTAGATTATCAAGTCTCTTTTATAGATAGAAAAGACTTCCTAGGTATTAAGAAAGAGAGAAATATCTTATAGAGATTCTAAGAACTCTTAAGTACCTTTAGAAGAGTATAAGTTAGTAAAAATAGGTCTCTAGAAGAAGTGTATTACTTGTAAAGGTTTTAGACATTAAGATCGCTCTTAAAAAAGAGTTATATTATTAGAAATCATAGGTAATTCCTATAGAGAAAGTAATAGAAAGGATACTTACTATAGTTATAATAAATATAGAGTAGTATTATATAAAGTAAGGCCTTATTTTAATATATATTATAATAAATAGATGAAAAGTACCTCCTTTCTCTAGAAATCCTTAAATATAATTAGCTCGCTTCCTCTCGTATAGTCTACTATATTCTTCGCTATATCTAAGAGGATAGATATAGAATAGAAAGATATTATTAGTTAATAAATATAGAAAATAGTTCTATATTTCTTTAGAAAACTTCTAGTATTAGAGCTTTCTTAATATAACGATTCTTAAACTAACTAGGCTAACTAAGTCTCGTCGAGTTAGATTACTTATAAAGAGGTTTATATTAAGGTTATTTATTTAGAGGTAAACTTATTACTTAACTATAAAGCTATTAAGATAGTAATAACAATGTAATATTAAGTTAAGTACAAAGCTTCTATCTAATAGTAGACGTGCTAGTCTTATATAGAACCTTCGTTTATTCTAGATCTTACTAGAGCTTCAAGCTCCTGTAAGCTCCCTTGATCATGTGACCTCCATAACCGAGTCACGTGATCTAGCTGCAAGGAAATCCCGGGATCGCTTAGCTAACCTAAGCGTCCCTATTCGCTATAAGAGTTCTCAATAGTACTTAACCTTTCAGGACGCCGCCTGGTCTTCACTCATCACCTGACTATGCACGTGATTCGTGACACTTAATCTCTTAGATAGTATAACGTGGTTTACTACCGAGTCGGCCATATCACCGAGTCGGCCACTTAAAATACTTACAAAAAACGTCTGTGTAACCCTAGTAAAAATCTGTAATTCTTAATAGAAACTAATAAAATTAAAAAATCTCTTTAATTACTATATAAATAAGTAATATTAAAATTTATAGACGCTTACTAGCTATAACTAATGATTCGCTTAAAATTACCCCTGTATTTATAGGTTTTTTTTAATTTCTTTAATAACTTAGCTATTATAATTAGTAAGTATCTAAGATCTCTAATATTGCTTACACGTATAGTAATAAAGTTAATTTTTGAATTTTATTAATTTTTATTAAGAGCTACAGATTTTTACTAGGGTTGCACAGACGTTTTTTACATGTATTTTAAGTGGCCGACTCGGTGATGTAGCCGACTCGGTAGTAAACCACGTTATCTTTAATATAATATATACTTTTATACCTATACCTAAGTTACTAGTTTACGGTACTGACTTATCACCACAAGTGATACTGATACTACCCGAAGTGGTACTAACATATATTAAGTAACTCGGTGCAGGGGCTCAAGTTAAAATAAGCGGTCGCCTGCAGGTGACTTGCGTGACCTCGCGCCAGCTTCTTGCTTATAAAACGCTCAGCGCGCTCACAGATCCCCTGAGGGAATACGTCTTGTCTTGGACCGCATGGCTCAATGCTTGACTAAAAATCTTGAAAAACTTTTGAAGGAACAAGCCACATCCACATTCCATAGTCCGCATTCCATCACAGCTCACAACCAACACAGCAAAGAATGAAAACAACCACTCACGACAAAGAAGATCGTTAAACTTTGCCAGTGGTCTTCCTACTACACATTCATTCTCAAGACTTGTCCGTAACCTGACTACGCTATACCATTCAGGCTGGAGGCGTTGATAACCTTCGAAGGGTTGAAATTTTGGGAGTGAGGTTGTGGAATGTATTTAACCCATTGGGTACTAGCTAATGTCCACCTTGAAATTTCTTTTCTTTGAATTCCTTCAGACATATAGTACCTCTGTCTCTCTTCACCCATAAAAAACTTGTACTTCAAAATGAGCTTTTCTTAAAATCTGAATAAGTATTTTAGATTAAGCACGTAACACTTCTGGCAAAGCCAACTATAATACCACAATGGTGAACCAGAAGAAAATACTTCCCAGAAAGGTTAATCGAGACAGGAGAGAGTTCGATAACACGTGTAGGTAACTCTGTAGCTCCTACAACGGTATAGCCCCAACTAACTTTCCTATAGACCATCCTGGAGTAGAAAGTGCAGATCTCTACTACGAGGTCCATCACTTCCAGGTTAGCGAACGAGGACCCTATCCAGGTACAGCGGATGCAGAGCAATGTGCTCTAGGGATGGCATCCGATAAAGTCCTATGTCACAATTGTAACTGGAACGCCGAAAAGGAGATCGCTGGCGTTTATACCTCACGCCTGAAGCTCAGTTATATGACCGCAGGCGGGAACTCCGCTTTCTGGGATCTTGGCCCCAATGGCCCATGGATACTGAAAGACACACCCAACAGCCCCGGGGACCCAGTAACAAAGGATTACACAACACAGGCAATCCTTCGGGAAAGGATCCCAAGTCTCCCGCTTGTGGAAATGCACAAATACGATGGACCTGGCAACAACTTCAATTTTATAGTCATGGCCCGGGCAAAGGAGGTATCATGAGTGAATTGTTCCCCACTCTTACATGGGAACAGCAAGGAGACGTGTTACTTGACTTGAAGGAACATATCAAGCAATGGTGCAAGATTACCAGCCCCCGAATGGGAAATCTAGACGGCTCCGAACTCATCGATGGGTGCATTGGCGATTGCACTGGATCCGGGTGTATCAAGACCGGGCAAACTGGAGAAGAGTGCTGGGCAAACCTGACTCCAGCAATCAGGAAAGGCTTCTTATGGGATCTTTGGTATGATGGGAAGGGGTGGGCCAAAAAGGACCAGAAGGTGTTGGACTCGTGGGTTCAAGAAGCCGATGAGAAGGTCGCCAAGCTTATGGCTGCTTTCCCTAAAGGAGGACCATACGTCTTTACACACGGCGACCTACATTCCGGTAATATTTTCATATCCAACGATAACCCGGAAAAGAAATGGGGGATCTCCGCAATCCTCGACTGGGAACTCGCAGGTTTCTACCCGTGGTGGGTAGAATCATTTCGATCCAGACTCGAACTAAATGACCCCAAGCTGCTTAGTGACAATAAAGCTGAAAACTATTTACACCCGGGTCACACTATCGAGGATTACGAAGGGATTGAACAGGCAGTGAGAGATGTGAGGAACGGGTGGCTACGTGGAGGTAATCATACTATAAGTAAGCATGGAATGAACGGAGCGAACGTTTGGCGTCGACAGCCATTCTGTGCTTGCCAGCCATATGCCCAAGCTTATAAAGACGGGTATGAACAAGAGCACATAGATATGTTTGATGTTGATTCCGAAGATTCGCAGGATGATGAAGACGAGCGCGTTAGAATGTGGCCTCTGCGTGTAAGGAAATTTTTGCGATGGGTTAAGGAAGTCCACGATCGCAAGTAGAACAGCAAGATACCTTACCATATAGATGGAAAAGGAGAAAAACAAAAGTGGAACGAAATTTGAAGTGGTCATTTCTTTATTGTAAAAACATTGTCATCCCCCGTTTACTCCTCTGTATCGTCTGATCCGGGTGCGTTGGATTTTAGAAGTGGAACTCCTTCTGGCACTATTGTGTCCCGTTAGTTTATAGACCTGGTACCAATGAAACCCTAAAAATACTCACATGAATATGTAACTGTCGGTATTCCGACAATCTCTAAAAATTCTTCCCATTTATACTTCTCAATTTTGGGCAAAAATCTTGAACTTGCTTGAGATTGATTTGGCGGACCCATAATCGATAATTTGTTAAATCCCCCAGGAATATGTAAAAAGACAATTGTCTTCTTTGAACTTCCGGGATTCTTGGAACCGAGGACAGCGACGTACTGTTCATCTTTTATGGCCGCTTCTGCACTCCTCAATCGGTTCGTCTTGTCTTCAAAAGAATCGTTTGCGCTGATCTCTGAAATTGTCCATTTGATGGCACGGCGGTGGATTATTCTTGGGAGAGTCCAACCCTTGCATTTTCGGCAGAAGTCCTGGCACTTTGTATGAGATGTCTCGCAATGCCAGCACTTGAGGGACTGATAGGCGGCTATTTTGGATTCGTTAAATGGGTTGGGTGGTAAAGTGTTGATAACGAGGTTGTTTGGCACTAAATGGATGAAAGCCCAAGAATTTGACTGTAAAAAGGCCAAAGAAACTGCAATGCTCCATCGAAATATGAAAGCGGACTTGTTTTGTATTATACGGGTTATAAGACAGGCAAAACAAAGGGGTGGAGGCCACCATAACTTGAACCTTCTCGCCGTGGCATGGACCTTCTCACCAAAATAAAGTAACTAAGAAAAGACGAAACATGAATCATTTCTACGAACAGAAAATCAAAACCAACGAATAAAGAGTGAGACAAAGAGAAGTAGGTGAGGGTATAGCCTTCCTTGACAAAATCAGACACCGTCTCAGCTAGAACGAAGGCAAGACCCGCAATGGACTTGTCTAATGAAACCTGTTTCTCACCACGGTCTTGAAAGTCCAGCCACGGAGAAAGAGATGGTTCTACAACACGGCGGTTCATCTACTTAGTAGAGAATGTTCTGCTTTGCTTCTCCAACAGGGTTGTAACCTCATGGTTATCAAAACATGATGGCATATCGGTAGTAAATGAGGCTACATTCTCAGACCAACCTGTATGTCTACGCTATGAATCATCTTAGCGAGGCCGGTATGGCGGGAGTAGAAACGGGGAGGCAAAGAGATAATGGCCTGATTAGGAAACTAGTGTTCCTAATTGTACCTGTAATTCAATTGAAATATTTGCTACCGCTGATAGCCGGGCTTTTATGGTATAGCCGCAACGTACTTTTATTTCACGCTTAAATTTCTCGGAGACTATTTTATTGATTTGTTATCAAATGAGTGCTAATCTACGATCATCCTGTACAAAATTACTTACAAAACCAAATCAATTATGGCGTGGTGTCGAGCACACACGAAAGCTCGGAATACATGCCCAGCTAGAGGGGGGGCGGCTCAAGTGCGTGAAGCAGGTGGGATGACTTAATGATGCGTCTGTCGGGAAGAGCCATGTGTCGCTTTGCGGCAAGGTAGGACAACGGCCTTATCTGATGATATCGGAACCTCCCTCAAACTTTTACTCAGATTCGGAAGGTCGTGGGAGTTATTCGCTGTGCGGTCCCGAAGGAGAGGGCGATTTCGCACCCCTTGTCTTTTATATGAGGGTCCAAGTGGGGGGCTATTTCTTGTATGTAAACTACGTGAACACCTTTCTGACCGAGCAGAGAGACATTTTTTGAGTTTTTACTCCACTGACTTCGGTAAGTATGTCCGTGACTATGATGCGTGTTCCTTTAGCACTCCGTCATAGCAGAGTGCGAAAAGAACGGAGATTTGAGTCCGGATGATGTGGAAACCAGGAAAGGAGGGAAGTAGACGAGGTAGATAATGTAGACTACTCGAGTGAACGATTCTCCACCACCACCCCCACCCTCCCGGGCGTGGTGATAGCATACTAGGTACAAGAAGAATCCGAAGAGTGTCAAAAACGCGCCCAAGGTTGAGATCACAAGAGCATAATTTAAACGAGAATGCAGTTTATAGCATTCAGTGCTAATTTCTTTCTTGTACCTCGAGGTTTGAGGTATTTTCCGTTCATTTCATTTCAAGTTGGTCTTTTTTGTTCAAAGCAGGATTGAGAGAGAAGTACCTACTCGTACCTGGCCGAGGGAGGTTTGTTGTGTCTCAAGGCAGGGGAGATGTGTCAAAAGCAGCAAACCCCGAATGACTAGACTATACTCCTTCTATTTTCTGCTACAGGTTCAAGAGGCTGGATTTCTTATTCTCGTCCTTTAACGCCCCATTATTCTACTTGGGTCAACTGGGTTTTCTTTCACACTCCTTCAGATGTACCCCCCCTACTTGATGTGTGTTGTGAGATGGTTTAACTGAGATATGAAGAAATGGTGCGAAGATGAACGAATGGATGCTTTAATCCTGTGGATTCAAGTGCGTCTCACACAAAAGGTTTACCATCGACCTATTTAGAGTGAAACCAGTCTTTTTATCCCCAAATACCTATAAATAGCTAGAGAAAATTTTGAGTTACTCGAGGGCTGCGTGGATAGCGTGATAAGCGAAAAGAGTTGCGCTATTGGTAGGATGACTACAAATAGCGAAAAGCGAAAGGATGGCTATCGGTAGGTCACTTACGAATTGCAACAATTAGTTTGAGCAGTTCCTAAGCTGCCCAGTCACTATAGATTCGCCCAAGACATTTTGAGAAATTATGAGATATGCGAAAGAGGCGATCGCATCTACAGTTCCTGTTTTATAAACCTCTCCACTACAATGTTTAGCCCGTCGCAATACCCAGTCTCACCACTCAATGCTTAACGATTTCTTTCTCCCTCATCCAACATCTTCAAAGTAGCTAGACACTTTGCCTTCAATTGATCAATCCCTACTTGACCAAGCGGTAATCTCAACGGTACTTCTTTTCCCACCGCACATCCCTCATTCCTCACAACATCGACAACAAGTTCCATCCCCTTTGCTGGGTCACCGGGTTGATTTCCATCCAGGCCCTTAGCACCATTTACCATAGCCTCGTGCAAGTCTTTGTAATCACTTAAATTCGAGCAGAGAGGTTCGTATCTGAGGTTGTTTTCTGCGTACACTTTTGTACGGTAGTAAGCGGGTTCAAAGATCAGAGATCGGATTCCAAAGGCTGTAGTTTCTTTCTTCAGACATTCTATCACACCTGAGATGGGGTGAGTAATCTGAAGAAAAAGTTTGGAATGTGAGATGAATAACCTTCCATGGCGAATTTCGTGGCACAATATGGCCCAGCTCCTACTTCTCCTTGCCACCCGCCTATTGAACCCATAAATACCACGGTCCCGGATTTCTTCTTTCTGAAATGAGGTAAGAGGGAACGAGTCAAATCGACAGCTCCAAAGAGATTGGTGTTGAAAGATGCGAGCATTCTTTCGTGACTAAAATTGCATCTCATCAGTACGCAATTACTAAAAGAAAAAGTGTAAGGCAGCCAAAACTAACGTGATCTCTTCAATTAATCCAGCTTCGATATACCCAGCATTATTCACAAGAACGTCTATTCCGCCATATATTTTGAGTCCTTCGGCTATCTTTTCATCGAGAATAGTTTGTGGTGAGCAAACATCAAGTTCCATTGTTGAAGCACCCGCTTCTTTGAGTGAGGAGAGACGAGATGGAGAACTTCGGGTTGTTGCAATGACATTGTCTCCACGACTGAGAGCTATGAGAGTGAGTTGTTCGCCAAAACCCGAAGAGCAGCCTGTAATGAACCATGTGAGTTTGGCCATTTTTGCTGATGTTTGCAATGTTGTTTGGATGGCAAAGTTACAAGGCGGAGAAGTATGAGCTAGTAAGAAGATGAGAAAAGTTCTTACGGGAAACACCAAGTTCTTATAGCTCCCAGACGCTCAAAGTATAGGCTAATAGCGATCCATCTGTTTGACGTAAATTCCATGATAATTGTCCAAAAAATGACACCAAATAAGTGGAGAAGCCAACATCAAAAGTCGGTACCAACTCACAACGAGACTCAAACTTCTTCTGATTGGTACGAGCTTCGGTCTTGCAAATGCGGCGAGAACTTAGTTCCTTGGACATTGACACAGAAAGTAACGGTTTCTGTTGTCCACCTTACACAGGTTGACTAAATTTTTAAAGCCAAAATTTGAAACTAGACACTAGGAATCCAGTACTTGTAGAGATGGGATTTCAAATTTTCTTAGGGGTACGTACAGTGTATTATTCGTATCTGTATTCTAAAAGATAGCTTCCCTTATCACACTAATTCAAAAAGGTTTGTACTCAAACCCCGAGTCCAATGAAGAGCTTGCACCAACTGAACAAAAAAGAATCTCACCTGCTATTCAATACTCAAAACTCGTAATCAAAAATGAGGGAAGAAAAAGAGTGTCTTTGCACAAAGTGCTAAACAGACCACCCTCCGTACTCACCCTAAGTGTCCCTCATTTATAAAAGTCATTCTTCGGCAGATATTCGCAAGGGTGGAGCGAGATAATGGGGAGATTATTAATAATCCGGCGTTTAAAGTGTAGGCTTTAAGAGGGAAGAGAAATTGGGTTTATAGTTTGTAAAGCGGCTGAACTTTAGGTGGCAGAAATTCTCACGATTTGTTTTTAAGTCTAACTTTATAAGATTAGAGTGACTGGAGCTTCAAGATGAGTATTGGATAGGGCATTCTGAAGCTATAAAACTCTAAAGTGACCGAATCGCAAATTATAAATAGGATAGCGTAAATAGGAAATTATAAAGTTTAAATCATAAACAGTAGAATGTACAAGCTTTTAAATTTTAAAAGGGAGTCTGTTCTGGAACTGAATTATAAAGTATAAAGTAGGTGTATTTATGAGACTTACAATGTACTATTCAACTATAAGTAGAAGGCAAATATCCATCTTAATAGAAAGAGTATTAAGAAGATACTGTAAGTAAGAAAAGTAAATAGAAAGAAGAGAGTTAGACGCTAAACCTTATAGTAAAATAAAAATACTTTCACTATAGCTTTACACATCTCAAAGAGATAAAGAGAGAAATCATATATGTGTACTACAAGATGCGATTTTTCTGATTCACGACTTGCGATTTGCGATTTCCTCGCAATTGAAGTTTAGTACATTTGGGATGAAGTAGTAGGCATTTGTTAATGAAGAGGAAATAATGAGAGTCTGTAAAAGATGTTGTCTGGATATGTATGCATGAACGTAAGGTAAGCAGAGAAAGAAGAAGAAACATTTGGCCCGTCCAGGCAAGACAGCGAGAAGATCACCTTATTTCAGATCCTAAATTGCCATTCTCAGTCCACCATTTGCACAAACAACCTGGCCAGTACACCACAAAGCATCTTCCGAACATAACATTCCAACAACTCCAGCAATCTCCTTCGTATAAGCCGGTCTACCACCAGCCCTCTGTTCATCCTTCACCAAATCCTCATCATCAATTTCCTTCCGAATCTTGCTCCCAGGAGTCTTCTCAATCCAAGGTCTCAAATGCTTCTGAAACTCATCCGAAGTTCCACCCCACATATCAGTTTTGACTGGACCGGGATTTACAGCATTGACAGTAGCACGTTCGCTGAGTTCGCGAGACCAGGTACGGGTCATGGCTTCGAGAGCTGCTTTTGTGCCGCCATATACGGATTGCATTTTGAATCCCTCCGAGGAAGAAACCGAGGAGATGTTGACTATTCGTCCACTGCGGTCGTGGGGAAGGTAAGGAAGTGCGGCTTGCATCAACAGAAGAGGTCCTAGAACATTGATGCGGTATTGCCAGTCGAAGTCTTCTATTGTGCAGTCTTCAATTTTCAAGTTCTTAGATACACCAGCATTGTTGATCACGATGTCAATTTGAAAATTTCCAGATGCGTCGGAGAAGTGTGATTTTGCGGTGTTTATGATGTGAACTGGTCCAGCTGATGTTCCCATATCGGCTTGAATTACTAGACATTTCACCCCATAAGTTGAGGATAGAGTTGTGGAAATCTCATTGGATGAGTTGGCGGAAGATGGAGAGGTGTAGTTGAGAATCAAGTTGGCTCCTTTAGAAGCGAGGTTGTGTGAGATTGCTAATCCAATACCTAAAAGATTTTGTTAGAATGTCTTGCAATGAAAGTGAAGTTAGTTTCTAGTGGAAATACCCCTTGAAGCTCCAGTTATGAGTGCGAGCTTTCCATCCAAAGATTGTTTTGCAGCTTGAGAAGTTGCCATTGCTACCGAGCTTGTGATCTATGAGAGGGAGGGCTTGAAAGTTGAATCTTCAAGATGGTTGTGAAAGAGAAGCAGGACTCTTTTCTTTCAGGCATTTTAAGTCCAAACAGAAAATGGGATATGCAAGGCTACCTACCTAGCCCATTAAGTATTGTCAGCGGGGTGAAATGACCCCACCCCGCCATTGAAGAGCACCTGCACCTCAAGGCGGAGAGCTTCAGCATCGTTGCCCCACTTTATCAGCCGCACCAATCAATCAGCACCATGAAATTCAGCGTCAAGACTAGCCCTTGAATTCCAACCACGGAAGGCTCCCAAAGCCAACCACCACAATCATGGATATCCGACTGCTGCGACCGTCAGACATACCACATGTTCAGCATGCGAACATTACGAATCTGCCAGAAAAGTAAATAAACCCCTGTGCCTTTTGCCCAATTGCGCCGGTGAGGTGAGAGAAGAGCTGACCGATCACATCTAGCTATTTCATGAAATACTACCTATACCATGCCCTCTCCTGGCCTCAACTATCCTACGTGGCAGTCGATGTCTCAAGACCCCAGAAAACACCATACGACTACCCCCGGATTGTCGGTTATGTGCTGGCAAAGATGGAGGAGGACCCTCCGGATGGAGTGCAGCATGGGCATATCACTAGTTTGAGTGTGATGCGGACACATCGACGATTGGGGATCGCAGAGAAGCTGATGAGACAATCTCGTGAGTTTTGCCATTCGTATGTCTCGTGAAAAAGCTGACTGGAGAATCCTAGAACGAGCTATGGTTGAAACCTACGGGGCCCAATATGTCTCCCTCCACGTTCGTGTCTCAAACAATGCAGCTCTCCGCCTCTACCGCGATACGTTGGGATTTAAGAACGAGAAGATCGAAGCGAAATACTATGCCGATGGTGAGGACGCCCATAGCATGAACCTTGATCTGGGCTTCATTCGAGAACAAATTCTTGACGAGGAGGACGAGGACGAGGGGGAGCCAGTTGGGTCGTTGGGGAAAAAGGACGAGGCTGATGTTGAGGCTGCTGGTCCAAAGAAGAGAAAGGTCAGAGTGGGGAGGGGTCTGGGTGTTGGTGATTTGGTGGAGAAGAACGAGAGTCAAAAGCCTTGAGCGACCATGTGTTATGTTGGTGGATTTCTGGGGAATGTATGGAGTATAAAAGGGTCTTTGAATTGAGACATATCTTATAGAGATACAAAAGCGGAATATCCAACATTTCCTCACCAGAGCCCCAGTGGTGCAACCGTCCCTTGGAGATTTTTGCCTGGAGGTCACAATTGCAGATTAAAATTCTTTGGAAATTTCTTCCAGGAACCTGCAACTTAGTCTCAACGAAGAGGACCCCCGATACACATCATACCTGTGGGAAGAAAGCAGGAGCCAAAAAATGGCCATCGTGCTATATATATCTATTTGTAAGGCAATATTTTGTTACAAGTATTCGACCACTTCAATTGATTCTTTGAACAGTTTAGATTTCGGTGTTGGCATGATTATGTCAGTTCAGGGACTACTATCATAACACCTTATAGGTCTAAAACTCTTTTCTACCACAATGGATAACCTCCAAATATTTATTGGCGAGCAGAATACGAAATATGCGACCATTTTTAGTGACCAATCGCGAAGGCATCGATTGTTCCAGGTACCTGGGTTATTCGGGTTGAAAAAGAGACTTTATTGGTGATGTTGGACTCGCTTTCTTCGCCGTCAAACCCAAATGGGAGAAGAGTGCGAAGTCTGAAGTTCTGTTTTGAAAAGCTAAAAGAGATGTTGAAAAATTTGAAGGCATTGAGGTCATGAGCGGAAAACAAGTAGCCCAAAGGAGGTAAAAACTTGCTGATCATCCCAATAACAGACCTTCAAGTGAATCCAACACTTGGACCTCTCAAGTCTCATGTTGAGTACAACGAGTTGTGAGCTGTAAAGAAGCCGAGGAAGGGTTTAAAAAGTCTGTGCCTCAAGTCCCCAAACTTCTACTCTATCTATCCCCTCAGAATACTGCTCTCTAAGTATAAACTGTCTATGCCCGCCCTATATAGGACTTCTTTCACTTTTGCCTCTATTCCTTGTATCTTTTATGCCTAGAAATCCTCCTTTCTGCTTTGCCGCTATACTACTCACTTTCACTCCACTACTTGTCTTGTCTATCGATCCATGTCTCCTATTTACTTTAACTACCCTCTCTTACTTACCTTGAATTTATTACACTTGAGAAGAATAAAGGCTTATTATAAAAGATAGTCCTTATTATGATTGTTGTTAAAGATAAATAAAGGTCCCTACTCTGTTATTAAGACCAGGGGTATTATCAGCATCCAGAATAGCCTTGATAATCAATTGGTTTTTGTACTACTTAAGTCATAGTGATAGCTAGGGAAGATATTTTCAAGGCATGGAATTTTCAAACTTAACTTACAACTCACTGTAAATATGATACTTGCTATGGGAAGAAAGTAAATATGCTACTTGGAAATTACACTCGCGAGAAACGGGATAAGAGGTATTCACAAAAGTAGAGAGTCGTTAATAAGAAAAAGACGACAGAAATAGTTTGAGTATTTGGAAACACAGAGTTAGAGGCATCGTTGTCGCCATGGCATAAGGAAAGAATCAAGCCACCCCAAGCGACCCTCTAGAAAACCAAAGCACCCCACGTTATACGTTCACTGGCACCAGAAATTGATGGCATACATTACTCACAAGCACCTCAAGCCATGTTGGTTATCGACTCTTCGAATGTCGAAAGTCTCTCACATTGTCGCTGGTGTTTGAAAAATGAGGAGTACTTTTTCGGACTTCTTTCAGCCTTGAGAATATTCAGGAGATTTAAAATCATTACCCTTCCTTTGGATGAATTTATGAGGCTGGACTTTTGGTAGAACCGAGCTGAAGTATTACGCATCGTGTTTCTTTCTTGGTACCGCTTCCCTCATCTGGAACCGCCAACTCTTATACTAAAGTACGTCGTAATGCTTCCTTCGAACTTCGAGAGACAGATGGAATTCTCCGGTTTTCTCATGTGGAAGCTTTGCCTTTCTGGGAAGAAGGTAGTCTTCAAAAGTGCTTCCAGGAGGCTCCTGCTTTAGCGAGCGCTTGAGAGAGGATTGACTTTCGATACTTTGCATATTCTTAAAGTAAGACGTAACATGACGACCCAGGTCATGTCTGGAGTCAAACGATAGTTGTCAGTAATGCACGGCGATATTGAATAGGGGAAGTTAACGTGTTTCCGCCGAGCACACCGCAAAGCGTCTTCGTCTGGGAACTAATGAGTGGGATGCATGTGTACAAGGAACGGCTCAGTCTCAGTTTCCCAAAGCCTCTGAAAGGAACGAGATTTTAATACCTACTGGTACGCGACATATCATTACCCTTGAAATATAGAGACATTACCATTGAAACATAACGGAAATGGAAACTTTGTGCAATTGACAGTACGGACATTGTACCTAAGACAACATCATGCTCACGAAATTGTCTTAACAAGAAATGAGATGGGACTCACACTGGCTACTAGGATTCGAGGACGTTTAATATATTATACCCCATTGATAGAGATAACTTACCTACCAGTACCTGGTACTGTACCTAGTCTCGCAGTAGATCAGATAAATGGCAATACCATACCCAGCTGCGCCGTAACATCAAATTCTTTCCTCGTCTTTCAGGACCTCTACGAACGACAAACTGCCCCTAAAACATTTAATTTCTCGGTGAACAGGAATTTCTCTTCTTCTTTATGAAGTAGTGTTCTTCTTATATTTTTATGATTTTTGCTGGTTGTGTTGTACTCATTGTAAAACAGTACGTTTTCTACCTAGTCCCCACATGGTGCCCCGTGGAGGGGATTTCTCCGTTCCGGATGACTACATTTTTCGTGGTGAATCTGGAGACTTCACGGCTCTTACTGTGAGGAGAGGTAGGTAACAAATCGACGCGTATTGCAATTCACTCGGAAAAGAGATGGGTCAAGATCTGAGTAATATCTACTTATTTTTGAATAAGATAAAATTTACGGTATTCCCTTCACGACTGTCAATTGATCGTGTAGGTAGTAGGTAGTAGGTAGTAGTTAGTGTCAGTACCAGTCACCATTATTTCACCCCTACCTAGGTACGTGTCATAGAATTGGGTATCTATGCAATGTCCACTGCTAAGTTGGGGTAGACGAAGACTGTTTAATTTCCCATACTCTATGCAAGCCATGCAAGTTATGAGGTAGTTGAGATGGGTGATTCCTTCATTCACTAAGTTGCCTGCCTACGGACTAAATTAACTGGCTGGTCGGAGTCGCAACTTCCATTAAACCCAACTTTCAATCTCAATCCTTTGGGGGGAAAAGTTGACGGAAAAGTCGACCTCATCGTCTCGCAACACAAACACAACTCCCCTTGAGTATTGTCACAACTTTTCAATGTGAATTGAGAATGCGGTTCCCAACGTGGAAAGAACAAGGCGCCCCCCCTCGACCTCTGGTCAATAAAGTACCGGCAAAGATGGGGAGTCTACACGTGATGCAGTCCTCCAAAAATACTCTGCCTATGAACTTGGCTCCCGACGACTTGAGGTTCGCGAAACCGATGAGCGCAACGGAAACACTCACGTCTTCATTGCACAACCCGAGCCCAGGACTCGCCATCGGTGGAGGAGCTGTCTATAAACCGACAGCGATGACTTCACCGACTTCCCCCAGCTCCATGGTAGCGACAGTCCCAACAGCTATCATGACCTCGTCGGAAAACGACAACCCGCAACGGGCGCAATCGCCGCCGCCGCCGCAGGAACCCTCGAGTACAAATGAAAATGTCGAAACGGCGAACAGCCCGGCCCACGAGACGACGGTAGATCATGAGAAGGCGGCTGGCCCAGAACCCAACGACATTGAGAAGGATGCTGAAGGCAAAGACGAAGGCGGGGGTATCACCGATCAAGTAGATCAGGGACAGCAAGCAGAACCAACGCAGGAACAGAACGAAGAAGACAATGTCGCCACGGCCCAACAGGAAGGTCCCGCCCCTGATTTCAACGCAGTTGTCGACGCTGCAATTCGTCACAACTTCGAGACTCAGGCTCAAGCCGAGGCTGCGATACCAGCATTTGCAGGGCAGAGCGTAGCAGAGAACTTCGATTATCTTCTGGCCCAAGGTGCAAGCATGGGCATGGGAATGGGCTCATACTTTGACGGTCCTGCACAGCAATTGCTCGCGCTGCAGCAGATGGGCCACTTGGGACTGGGCTCTAATGGTTCAAACATGTTCCTCGATCCTTCGCCGCACATCCATGAGGTAGAGGAGACGAGCCAGAGCACACGAATTTCAGCATATGCAAAACTGGAGTTTGCAGACGGGGAGTTTTATATGAATACGTATTCCATAATTCTGGGGCGGGACATAAGAGCAGCAAAGAATACAATGCGCCGGGAACGAGAAGAACAGCGACGAAGAGCAGAAGGGGAAACCTTGGCGTGGGAACCAAATGCACCTAGGACACCTCGAGTAAAAGAAGGCAGTCGATATACAAAGTCAATCGTGAGCGAAAGCGGTGGTATTCTCCGCGACGGCAATGATTCTGATGAAGACAGCGGGCGTGAGGGGGGGCGCAAGAGTCGCAAAGGGGGCAAGTCTAGGAAAAGATCCAAGTCAACAGGATCTTCTCAACTTGTGTCGCGAAGAAATTCTATGGTTCTTCCAAGTGTTGTCAATACGTATGAAGCACAGCAAGCTCAACAAGCACCAGCCAGACGTGCTGTAACAGACAATGCAAAACCAGTCGATCCCGAATCCCTTCGACCCTCTCCACATGATTGCCCGTTGGTAGCCATTCATCCTGCCTCGAAGGAAGGTGAAGTCGTGCCTTTCAGCGCTTACAAATCTATTTCTCGACATCACGTCAAGATTGCATTTAATTCTAAGAAGCACTATTTCGAAGCGACTATACTTGGACGCAATGGAGCGTTCATTGACGATAAATTTTGTCACTATAAGAGTGTGAAAGCTCTCAAGAGTGGCGACACTTTACAAATTGGAGGTGTTGTTGTGGCCTTTATTCTGCCGGATATTCCAGTTGGCCAGACCGGGGCAGAACAAAGATCTGAGTACGATGACAATCCAATCACCGATCGATACTCCGAGGGAGGCAAAGAAATGAGCTTCGATTTTGAAGATGCGCCTCGAGCCGGTGCTGAAAATGATTCCAGCGAAGAGCCATCTGGTGAGGTAGCAAGTGATGATGGCGAGGAGCCAGAGATTCAGGAGCACACGTTGGACCACGCACACGAAGTAGAAGATGACGAAGAGGAGGATCGCAGTGATCAGTCCGGAATGATGGAGGATGAAAGGGCCGGTACTACCAGTCTGAATAAACCTGCCCAACATGATCAACTTGATCAAAATGGACAACCTGCTCAACCCATGAAGAAACGAGGTCCTGGTAGACCGCCAAAGAACGGTATTATGTCTAAACGCGAGCAACAACTTGCCAAGAAAGAAGCTCAGGCGAGAGAAAGAGAACAAAAGGAGGGCGAAGTATCAGCGAAGCCAGCTCTCCCCCCTTTAACAGTCCCTGGCAAAAATAAGGTTGGGCGACCACGAAAGCATCCCAGACCGGATACACCCCCAGAACCACGCGAGAAGCGCAAGTACACAAAGAGAAAGCCCAAGGAACCCAAAGAAGGGGACCCAAAGCTCGAAGGCTCAGGAGGGGATGATCAACCAGCCAAGGAGAAGAAAGAGAAGAAACCCCCGAAGCCTGCTCGCTCTCCATCGCCAGTGTTGCGTGAAGAAGACTTTACCCCAGAACAACTCCTCAAACCTACAGCAAATTATGTTACTCTCATTCACGAGGCTCTTTCTAATTCGGAAACCGGTCAAATGTCATTGCCGCAAATCTATCGTGCTATCGGGCGTAAATACCCTTACTTTATTTTGAAGGTCAGTACAACTGGTTGGCAAAGCAGTGTGCGGCATAATTTGTCACAACATCCTGCCTTTGAAAAGACCGAACGAGATGGCAAAGGTTGGATGTGGGCTATTGTTGAAGGGGCTTCAATTGAGAAGGAGAAAAAGAAGCGAGCTTCACCACCTCCCCAAAATCCAGGCATCTTACCACAACAGCAACCGTTTTATCAACCTCATATCATACCTTATGGTATGATGGCTGCGCCTCCCGGTTTCCCACCGCATCACTTGCCACCCAACTACCCGGGCCATCCAGGACAGCATCATGGACAGCTCCCTCCACATCCTGGGTACATGGGGCCACCTCATCTACATCCGATGAATGGACATCAAGGCCCTTCTGGGATGCATCCACAGATGAACCCTCTCAATGCTCAACATCCTCCTGGATTTATACAAGCACCATTGCTGCCACCGAACGATAGCAATTATAACTCACCGTATGCAAACAAGGCGCCAGCAGTAACTCAACCACCAAATCCACCACCAGATCCACAAATTCAAACACCAAGTCAACCGCCGAATCACAATATAAATCCACACATGCACTCTCAACCGGTCAAGCAACCTACTCAGCAACCTACTCCACAATTGACTCAGCAAGCTACTCAGCAGTCCAATCCGCAGCCGAATTCACAAATGAGCCATCAATTGGCTCGCCAACCCAGTTCACAAGTAGATCAGCATCGCCAGCCAATTAATCATCAAACTCCAAGTCACGTCACACCTCATACAATCCCTTCAGTACTGACAACCACATTCCCGCATCCTGCCCCTGCCCGCGTCCACTCACCAACTCCAGAAGACTTTAGACACGCCGTAGAGGGTTCTCCTCAACTCAAGGCGGCTGTGGAGAGGTTCAAAACATCCCTTTTGGGTTCGCTTAGAGATACGTCGCCCAAGGATACACCACCTGGTACTTCGGAAGCCATTGTGAACTCTGCGGTCAACAGAGTACTAGGTTATTCAGATAAGACTTCTGTCCCAGGAGAAGCAAGGGAAGATCTAATTATGAAAGCATTCAAGCGTATGTTGGTTGAAAACCTGCCAAAGGTAACAGACGCAACAAAAGCCACAGGGGCTAGTCGTGATCAAAATAGTCGGTATGCGTCGCCCCAACCTCTGGCGAATCAGAGAGGAACACAATCCAATACCACCCAGCAGCCTCCCAAATCGACTGGTCGTCCAGCTATCATGCGACCGTCATTCAGTGGGAACGGTATCAACCGCCCAGGTGGAGCATCAATTCCTCGACCGCCTATGAGACCTGTTGGAATGATGAGGACAAGCTCAGGCAGTCCCGCAGCAAGTGCAGTTGCTGCAGCTGGTAGAACAGGGGGAGCATCGTCTGCTTCACCTGCACCACAGACATCAACAAATGGAGCCAACACACAACCACTTCCTATGCAGCAGGAAGTAACGGCAACCCCAAATTCTCCAAATGAAGTACAGGTGGGACAGATTTCTGGGCAGAAAAGAAAATCGGATATTGAGATCACAAACGATATGCCAGAACCCAAGAGGCTCGCCATTTCAGGCCCAGCACAAGTAGCAGCAGCCCCGGTTTTTGCACATGGAGTACCAGCGGGTCAGGTCACTGAAGTCAAGGTTGAGCAACCCCAAAAGGCTGAGAATCCAGAGGAGGCACTGGAACTTAACAAGCTCCCAACGGCGGGTCCACCACAATTGACTGCATGAGTATTGGAGTTACATGCAATGAGGGGGTTCAGTTGCCTTTTTGGGTGGGTCAAAATGGGCGGCGTATCGGCATGAAGGTGTTATGTTATATTGGTAGGATTATTGGAAGCTAGATATACATTACATCTGCTTGGCGTTTTTGGGTCTGGAAGAATTGAGAAATCATAAAGTGTTCGAACTACTGAAGTTCACATGTTTCGTTAGTTTATTAGATACCTACCTCATGTACAGACATGAGCAGTGAATTAGCATTCATATATATACAAGGCTTGCTTCTGGAGGGGCATGACCCTATCATGTTTTCGGTGGAGTGATCACGATGCAACCCTTTCGTCGATGCAATACTGCCTGACAGATGGAGGGCGTGGATAAATTGTCATGTTCCTTTTATTATCGCGTGTTTACCCTTCGGGTCTTCTCTGTACCATACGTTTTCTTTTGTGCGATTCTTGACTCGGCCTTCCCCTTGTTGAATATGTTGAGTGGTTGTCTCCATACCATTGGCAAGTCAATTACGGGACGAGATGCAACTCTCCTAAATAGTCAAGTCTCCATATGTCATATTAAATTTATTCGATCCAGAGCCATCTTGAGGGAGGACTCACCCGTCCTTCTCATGGATACATCCGCACCTCTCTTGTTCTGTGACCTACTTGTGCCCCGTTTGGCAATAAGTCTTATGATCCCTCGGGAGAGATGCGTAATGTTATATGCGAGGGGAGCGTTCCATTGTCCTTGTCAAGTATGTTAATGATTGAGCTGGATAATTTCGTTCGGTGTACCGACATCCGTTTCATTTTGTCATACGAGTTTGTCCTCTCTGATGTCTAGGGGTTGAGCACTTTCCGGGCTGATGCATTGAAACCGTACGACGTAACGTTCATTTTGTGGCGCGAGGCCTTTTTCTTTGTGGTGCTTTTGGTAATCTATTATTATTCTATCGTTGCGAGTTGTTTCGCCCGTCTTTCTATTATGTAAATTTGTGAACTTTTTGAGGGAATGTAGAGCGAAATGGCTGAGATGGTGGTGGGAAATAAGGTGTTGGATTTTTGAATGAGGTTGAGTTGTGTACGGGGAGCATGATGCCAAAAAGAAGAATTGATAAAAGGTGCCTCCAAGGAAATGAAATGAAGCAAAGGAACCAACCACCAAAACGACCAACCAGGCTATGCAACTCCCAAGCGAGCGCACACGAGTGCTCTCCTCCACGATATTCCTTCTGTTCCTCCATCTCCATGTGAATCGCCAAACCGGAACTGCAACCCCCAACCGCGCCTTGCTCTTGCTCTCGACTCCGCCTCATCTCATCTCCTAGAACACTCCCCGCTAAAAGGCCTATGTCTTGAATGTCCCTCGCCGCCTCGTTCTCGTTCCCGTTCCCTATCCCTCGAATGCCTACCATGGTGATGAGATCGCGAGCTCCCAGCTCCACTTCCTCCTCCACTCCGACTCCCGCTCCCACTCCCACTCCCACTCCCGCTGCCTCCACGCGAAACAACGACGGGTTGGTGGAAAGGCCGTTTCAGTTGCCAGTCCGATTCTTTCTTTAGTCGAGCAGCGGCTTGTTTTTCCCAGACTTCTTGGGATTTGCGGCATATGTCGTCTATTTGCTCATCTGTGAGGCATTCTCCGGGGGTGGAAATCAGGAAGCCGTCTTCGCCCTGGTCGGTTATGAGCACAAGATGTATCAAGTAATGTGGAAGTAAGAACATACTTCTCTCGTGTAAGGCCGAACAGTGGACTCGGGGCCCAAGTAATATTGGATCTCTTGGGTGATGACTTTTTTGTTGATGTCGTGGTTTGGGATCCAGTATTGGTTTTTATCTGAAGACATTTTTGTTTTATTTTCTCTCGGCCGGGCTTTGTTTATGCGTGCAAGAACATGAAACGAATAACGTATTTGGTTTGTTTGGACTTGGAGAGACCGATGGTGGAGATTTCTACAAAGACATGGATTAAGAGGGATGAGGGCAGAAAAACATTAAGTAATATGGAATGAAGAGTGGTACGTGTGTTGTCAAAAGAATATACAAGTGTGTAGTATTTGGGGGCGCTGGTTGTTGAGGTAGGTGGCTTTCGAAGAAGGGATAGGTTTTGCCTAGCTCGAACGAGACATTGATTTTGAAAAGTGATAGAACCTTTTTGAAGACTTTATAGAGAATGAGAATGAGCGGTCTGTACTCCGTATGTACTCAATCAAATACGCTCACCAAGTGACGAATGGCAATTTTCCGTTTGTTCCTCTGGACTCCCTCACCAGCCCCCTGGAATATTAGAATGAACGGATAAGAAATAACTATCTGCTCACCAGGGCACTTTCTGTTGGAGATAGCCATCGGCAAGGAAGCGAGACAGCTGCTCATCGACTGTAGGACCTCCTCCCTGCCGCCTGTAGGCTTACTTGCGTTGCGCCCCTGTATATCGTCATCCTACTCTACCATTTCTTGGGAATGCAGAGTAGCATGGTACTCTGTAGTTTCTTAGTCTCTCATTGAATTTGGAGTAATTGGCTAAAACCCGCATTGTTCGCCTTGGTGAGGCTGCTGGTTTTATTGGCTAGTATCGCACCTTCCGCCTTGAAATCCTCGTGTTGTTTTCTCTGGCGGAGAATAGAGGGGTTGGAAGTCAATTTTTGGTAATTGCATTCTGTGTCGCTTCGGACAAATTTTGGGTGCCGGATTGTTCGTCTAGGAAGGGAGGAAGGAACGTTGGAAATGGGATTGATTGTTTGTGAGGTGGGACGAAATAGGCGAAGTTACACAACTGTGGGATTTGATTGGGGTTTCTCCGTTGTTGGGAGATTTGAGAGTCCTGGAGGCAACCCATCATATATAAGTCGGGCGAAAAAAGAAATTAAGCGGCTGGAAAACGAAACCATTTAATTAAACATTTAGCACAGTTCCAACCTTTTTTAGACCAAATTTGTGCTGCGTAAATTCCTCCCGAGTATCCTAGTCTTCTAATTTTGTAACAAAGTATTAACCTGGATGGTCTGACACAACCGAAGTTGAAAATATCTAGGTCTAGATCATTCAATCTTCGACCCTAGACAAGAACAGCAAGGAATTATGATTTTGTCTGACATCCACTTTAGTCCTTTCGTGTGCTGTCTGTAGATCTCTCGCCTCGTTAAACTATCATTCGCCAGTCGCTTCCCCAGATTTTGTAGATCTCCCATGAAAAAGAAAACAAAACAAGGATATCCTCGGAATTTATGCAGCCTTATACCCCCAAAACCAGCTTTTAAGATGCCGTCCTCCCTCTTAATAACACATCTCTACCTTCTTCGTCAATACATCTCCTTGGAAGATCGGCATACAATAAGGAGGAAGTCCAAAACTGGATATGATCAGTCGACGGTCTCAAACTCATGAGCGTGCTGGTCATCAGGGTGAATTCAGTCACTGCCATTATCGCCCAATCGCAACTTCTGGGGAAGGATTGGGGGCGAAGGAATGATTACGGCAGCCCTGCACGAGGGATGATAGCTTCAAGATGTGAACCAAAGTCACCTTCCGATTATCAGTCAGACTCTTTTCCTGACTTCCCCTCTAACGAGTACTCATGCGATCCTTGGTCAGAAGCCATCTCCCACTGATTTGTGCCAGGTCAGGAAGCCTCAACTTCAGTAAATCCGCCCAGAGCGTGGGAGTTTCGTCGATGCCAAAACGCAGGACCTTAAAGCTTAGTTTACGAATTACAATTCAAATGACGAATACACCACAGTCTCCCCTAGGCACCCCCATCAGCTGAAAGCAAGCACATTATTTGCTTTTTCGGAAACCTCGGTATCTCCGTGTCCCGAGCCATTTGAATTTCTTCAACGGCTAGAATACTTGCATGATCTTATTGCAATGAGAAATGGCTCAGATATCGTGGGGTGCATGAGCCAGGCACAACAAGAAGCTTAACCTCTGCCTTGGGATTGCCCAATTCACGTGAGTCATTTTTCAACATCGACAGGGTTATGAAGCGGTTCCACGAACTTTTACCGGGAAGCTCGGGAGACATTGAGTGGGATTTCCAATCTCAACGATTGCTGCTTTGAAATTCGATAGTGGGCGGTCCCAAAATGTTTTGTCTTTAACTTGTTTAAATGGCACTGAAGCCGGGCGATGGCTCATGAGATCGGAATGCCGGTCGTCGAGCATTCAAAACAAGCTGTGGGCGCCGATCGGCAATATTTCTGAAAGACGAAGAAGAAAGTCGACCAGAGCAGGGCGAAGTCTTTATAGCAGAACGAGGTTGCGGAACCGAAATGCACCGATACGGACATAAGGTTAACTGGAAATAACTGCGCAGTCGAACTCGGTGACCGACAATTTCGAGGCAAGACAATGTGCATACATGCAAATTGGGTTTGCGTATGCATATCCAATGCCGGGATGGAGTAGTGAGGGGTTAAGAATACCAATGTTACAAATAGCTTCTGACATTCGAACTAGGATTGGTGGCGAAATGAAGTTAAGCTTCCTATCAACATAGAGCAACATACGGCTCTTGCCGTCTGACGTGAGGACTTCCAAGCTCTTGTTTGCGTTGAATCTGGCAAGGGTGTTTGGAATTTGGAGGCGATATCAAAGTTTGGCCTCTTTCAAATGATTGGGCTCTTTCAAATGAAAGATGGAGACCAATGGTAAAAGAGCTTCGTGTCATGTCCACACTCGCGATGAAAGTTAAAAGTGGCAGTAAACAACGCAGAGATTCATACCTATCTCCCTAGCTCGTTCTGAATTGCTTTAGAGCGTTGGAACAACGAGTGCTAAGTAGGCAGGTGGCAACCTATCTACTACCGCATTTTCTGTCCACCGAGAGCCACAGTACCCAATCCCACCGGATCTTGGCTGATGTTTCCGACCCAAGCTATTGAAACCCCATTGAACTGGGGGATAAAAGGAGTGGAAGTAAGTGTGAAGCGCTGTTAGAGTAATATCAAGAGAATTATCTTAAGATTTCACTGCTTTCAGAACACCATTTTCGCCATTTGCTAGTTTTTGAGGTGAAAGATTCTCTCGTTAACCACTTGGGTAAGAATCGTATCCTGCCTTCTCCTCACTTTCGTCTTAGGGTAGGGCGACCTGAGTCCTTCTATAAAAGTGGGCAGCGAGAGAGTAGATCTGCTCAAAATTAAAGGAGACAAAAACCCCGCGCACACTTGAAATGACCTGTACACCAGTAATGGTTGGAACAACACAAGACAATAAAACGACTTTCGGACAATTGCAAAAAGGTTCAGGTGAATTAGGAAATATGATTTTGACTCATCCGAGACTTTTAGCATAACACCTGTGATTGGCCTAGACTGTTCACAAGTTTTCAACTGAAGCTATACCGGAGTACGCATCGACGAGTTTTCAAGTTCCCTCGAGGCTGACCTTTTTATTGGCGCATCATCAACATAAGAAGCCGATGGTTGAGAGGTTCCAATTTTTGAGCGAAAGACGAGGCGGAGGCAGTGATAAACTTGGATGGGTAAAAAGCTAGATTTTGTCCATATTCTCGGCTCGTTCTTGTTGGATTTTGTGTCTGGTTCGCTTAAAGGCCGTCGGTGAGCTTCTTGGCTAAAAAATCCCTATCCATTTTTTGCTGATCAAGGCTTTGCTCATATCCATGGAGATCAAAAGACCCAGCAGACCACAAGATCAATGCTTGAACTTGCAAATCAGAATTGTCCTTGGAAGAGTTGCTGTCTTTGAGTTTTGTGTTGTTGTGGTTTGCAGTTATGTAGCCGATTACATTGACCCATTCGCCAACTTGAGTCTCTTTCGCCTTCATCGTAGTGAGCAGAAGTTGGACATCTACTTGAACTGTGATTGACTTTTTACCCTGCCCAGCTTGTATTGGAGGGTGGTTGTGTTTAAGAGTCAAAATTGCGGACTTTGTGGTGTAAGAAGAGACACTGCAAGAATAAGCTTGATTCAGTTTAAGAGGATGATGGCCGATATTGATTTGAATGTTTCATATGCAACCAGCCTGTTTTGGTAGCTACTAGGTAACCTAGCACACTTGTGGGCAGGCGATCTATTGTCAGACGCACTTTTCAAAGGCCGGTGATGTTCCTGAGGCCAGAAATGGCAAGCTTGTAGGATGATATTATCATCAAAACATGAGAAGACGTTTGACTCACCACCCAAGAAAGCGCACTTTGGCCCCTAGAGGGTATTCGGGCAGTTCTGATAGTAACACCAATGTGGTTGGAACAGGCCCATTGTTTACCTCGGCCATCTTCCCATCTCGCTTTTGCTGGTTATGGAGGTGTTGGTATCATGTTGTTGCAATGACCTTTGAAGTCGGAGGCTGAACACTGGTGGTTGGGTGTCAGGTGTTACCACACTGGGCTCTGAATTAATGACACGTGACTCTAACACTAAGCCAAAAATGGTGCCTAGCGGCCCGCGTCATCGTGAAGAAGGCACGACCTCACAATCTGGTCACCTTCTACCCAAAGCAACGAAACATCCCAACCAACGACTGCAACCGAACCCAAGAATTTTCCTACACTCTCGGTCGCATTTCCTCACACTCTCACCCTCCTCTGCTGCCAACTCTTAATCTCTGATACCCCTTGCGGCTCTTGATATACACGCAAAACAAACACCCAGCCCCACTATCTACAGCCGATCCGATAACATAACGTGCACGAGAGACCCCATCTAGAACTTGCCCAGACCACCACCAGCATACAAACGAATTCCTTCTGAATCGGTTGACGGACGGTTCTGCTATATCGTGTCTTTCGGGACTGCCATACATAAAACAACATGTCGGGAGTCTGGGGTTGGTTTGGGGGGCAGAGTGCCCAGAAGAAGAAAGACTCTCCAAAGAATGCCATTCTGGGGCTAAGATCGCAACTCGAGATGTTGCAGAAGAGAGAGCGCCATCTAGAAAATCAAATCGCGGAGCAAGATGCTATCGCCAGGAAGAATATTGCCACCAACAAGACCGGTACGAGTCACCTGTCTTCAAGAGTCCTCGCCCTTGATTCCATGCCACAGCCTCATCCTACCTCTCGCTCCAATCCTCATGCTGCTTACTGACTTGTATTTTGAACAGCTGCAAAGGCCGCACTGCGACGCAAGAAGCAGCACGAGCACACACATGAGCAAACCTCATCCCAAATCGCAACCTTAGAGCAGCAGGTCTACTCGATCGAAGCAGCGAATATTAATAGAGAGACTCTGGTTGCTATGGAGAAGGCCGGAAAAGCCATGGCGGATATCCACAGTGGCCTGAATATCGACAAAGTTGATGAAACAATGTATGTTAAATATTGGTGGTTTGACGCCAGAAACTGACATGCCACTCATAGGGAAAAGCTTCGAGAACAACATGCCCTTGGAGAAGAGATCTCCAATGCCATCACAAATGCGCCAATGGGAGAGACGTATGACGAGGGGGAGTTGGAGGATGAGCTGGCGGACCTTGAGCAAGAAGTTCTCGACACAAAAATGCTGGATTCCGGAAATGTGCCTGTGTCAGACCAGGTTCACAGGTTACCAGCTGCCGTTAATCCAGAGAGTAAGTTTCTTTTGTGGGTTTTCTCCGCCTACTTCGCTGCTGACAGAAAATCACAGTCAAATCGAAGGCGCCAATACAATCTGCGGAGATGGATGACGAAGAAGAGGAGCTACGAAAGCTGCAGGCTGAGATGGCCATGTGATACGGGCCGTCTCGCTTTGATCTTGCGTGAGGTGCCTTGTCATTTTTCAAGATTTGCCTTGCGATTGCTGGGAACTGCATAGTTTGGGGGTTATTTGCTGGCTGTTGGGAAGTTTGGATGGAGTCATATCAGACGCTTAAGATTCCTCGTCCACATTCTGCGCCGGCGTTTTAGGATTCGGTCTCCACTGTACACATTTTTTCCCAATCAATACCAATTCGTTCTTCACCAACATGTTTATCTCGTTGTGGGGCGGCTCTTGACGCCTCCAAGTCAAGTGAGCGCTTTCTTGTATCACGTGTATTTCTGTCTCACACCGCCAATCATGGCACTCGGTAGGTTTCCATTTGATCTATTGTGCTCCGTCGGGTCCACACGTGTTGCCAGTTAACAGATATATACCGAGAAGCAAGTTCCACCACTCGCCCTCAACATTTCACAGGTGAACACAACGGGGTGGGTACGGGGAGTTTTGGTAGAAGTGAAATCGACTTCGATGCTAACAATATAGTAATCCCAAGCGGATGTGTGGAGAACGAACTTAATGGAACTTGTGTGAAAGATCCTCGGACAGGAATTTACAGTTGACAATCGAATATCGAAAGTCATGGGCTTCGCTAAGAAAAATTGGAAGCCCTGAATGGACAGGCTATCCTGGGTGACAGCCAACAATCAGCCACACCTCCAAAAAGATTCGAGCCCGACAACGCACGACATTGACTAATCAGTGTCACCACATCAATCAATATCAACAGTTCAAACCCCACCATCATTATCATCTGTTCCCCGCGATATAGACCTGCCGGAAAAAAAGATCTTTGGGAAGAAGATTCATCCCAACTACGAATGCAACCCACGCTTCAGTCCTTCTTTTGCTGCTCTCAAGGCTCCATTGGCTCTGCTGCCTTTTTAACAGACGAGGCGGACGAGGCCACAGGCGAACACGTTGCACGCTGCACGCCATGCAGAAAGGAAGGCCGCGGACAGGCGGGACGGCATCGATTCCCCTTTTTGCCCAGGAACCAGTAGGAAAGAGAGATAATTGAAGTTAGTTTGGGTTAGTTCGTACGGGTCCATGATTGTGCAGCCAAGTGCCACACCATGAAGAGTCGGGATGTCTAGGAATCACACTGTACTTAATACACCTACGAGTACATATTCGAAATCCAGAGCCATATTCGTGGCGCCACAACAGAAGAACATGTAGAAATATCTATATACGTGCTATTGAGACGAAGTAACGTTGGACGAGCGTTTGAGACGCACAAAGAACAATAGAGCGATGGATTGTGAAGCTGGATAGTAGCAAGCTCACAGCATAACCGATATTCTCCGTACACCTTCGCTTCACGTCTTTCATCGTCTAGCCCAGGCCTGAATACAACCTTAATCTTCCTCGGGCTGCAAGGTCTGTAACGGCCAGCAGACGCATTGGTCCTCCTCTAGCACCTCTGATGCACCCCCATCTCTTCTGCTCCATTCTGTACGCTGCCCTCCATTTATCCCATTACTCGTTACTCGTTTCGTGTCGACCTGCAGCTTGCAGTACATCGTTGGGTTGGGCTGCATCGTGAGCGATATCGCGGATGTTCATCATTGCTCTCCCACTCCGGTCATTCCAGGACCACTCAATGCGACGTGGCGCGAGTGCACCATGGCTGCCCAATGGCTGATGAGCACGACTATGGTCATTTGGACTTTCAAATCAGTAAGTCGTGGGGTGCTTTGAAGGGCCCCCGGCAGGACAGAAAGGAGCAATTGCTTAGGTGGTGTTCATACTCTGCGTTTTTTCCTTGTCTCTCGCTCTCGTTGTTCTCCGGTGCGCCTTGCCAATAAGATTTCTCCCAACCACTCCCTATACTTAATCGCCCGTTTGACATTTTTTTAAGACAGGTCATTTGTTCATCGAATTTATTATACATCATTGTTTCCCAATTCAATTTCGTTGTCGTTACAAGCATCAGCCTTGACCAAACGCCTCTTTCTACTCACCCCCTCCACGACCCCCCCCCAGGTTGTTGTGCCTACGAAAATCCAACCCCGTTCCCCAGTATCGGGTGTACCCGCAACGAGCCGAACGCCAGTTGTCTCTGATCATGGGAAGAAATAATAAGAAGGGGAAAAACAAGAACCAAGTTGACTTCTTCGCTTTGGTAACTCCAGAAGAGGAGATACAATCAACAGTATGGAACACGTTTCATTCTGTCCATACCGGACCAATATTAACTACGATTGGTCTTCCGTTCAACAGACCGAACACGCACCACCCGTGACGTTTACGGCTACACCAGCTGTCGACATCATCGAAGCATGTAAAGATAAGGAAGATAGTGAGGAGGAGGAAGAACCAATACAAGATAAACAAGGTATGCTTTGAAAAGGCAATTGGCAATTATCAATGCTAATAAATCGCGTGTAGCTGAACTCGAAGCGAGTCCTCCGTCGAGCGATGAGTCTCCATCAGACGAAGTAAAGGAAGAACATGAGGCTTCCAAAGAGAAGGCTGTCGAGGAGCAATCACCAGCTCCGAGTACAGAAGATAATGACCCGGGAGAAGAGGCCCAGAAGGGAGGCGAGACAGTAACAAGTGAACCTGAGCCATCGATAGACGTTGCCCAGACGGAAGAGAGTGCTCCACCTCCTTCGGAAGAAGTTAGCGAGCCAACTTCAACGGAATCCGAGCCTGCTGTGCACGAAACAAGTAACGAGGCTGAATCATCACTAAGTGAGCCACCTAGTAGCGAATCCAACGACGAAGCTGCTGCTTCGCCTCCAGAACAAGAGAACACTCCAGCTCAAGAGGAGTCTTCAGAACCGCAACCCGAAGAAGTCAAAGAGGAAGTTCCATCAAATCCCGTCGAGGAAACATCAGATCCTCAACCTGAAGAAATGGAAGAAGGGTCTCCCTCCGAGGCAATCGAGGAGTCGAAACCTGTTCAAGAGGAGATTAGTGAATCCCCGGAAGCACCAAAGGATGAGCCTTCTCCCCCGCTTGTCGAGGAAAAGACCGAGGAAGCTCCCGTTGTCGTTGAGGAGACCCCTGTTATCGATGACCCACAGCCTGTTGAAGAGGCTCCTGGTCCTACGACACCAAACTCAGTACATTTCGAAGAAGGCACCGCCCCTCCAGCAGATGAAAAACCAAAATCTTCATCAAAAAAGAAGGAAAAGGAGAAGAAGGGCAAAAAGTGGAAAGGCAAGGACAAAGAACTCAAAGTAGAGAAAAAACTCGAACCTCCTCCAAAGGAACCAGAACCTGAACCCGAGAAAGTTGAGAAGCATGAGAAGCCAGACAAGAAAAGTAAAAAAGAGAAAAGGGCCGAGGAGAAGCGGAAGGATAAGGCAGGGAAAGGAAAGGGTAAATCGAAGGCTGTCGTGTCACCGCCTACGCCCGAGGAGTCAGAATCACCACAGCCTGAGAAAAATACTCCCAATACGAGTGAGCCGACACCACCGACTTCTGTTACTGCTGATGAACCTGCCGAACTCGTCGCCGAGAGTGCACCAGAATCACCACCGCAAGAGTGTGAGCCGGCGCCTGAACCAATCGTCGAGGCAGTTGAAGTTAGCCAGCCACCTCCCGTCGAGGATGAAACATCAAAAGATGTTGAGACTATACCTGAAGCCGAGCCTGTGGCTGAGAATGTAAGAGTCCCATGCTTGCGAGATCGTGATGTCGTTCATCTGCACAATATACTTTTAATGATATTATTCCAATTGTGTCGGAACAGAGATAAGTTGATCCAAGGGGTTTATGGTGAGCAAGATTCATTCATCTTGCTTACCGAAACATCCTTGGTCAATTAAATCACTTGTCTTAAAATATCAAGAAACAGATATGGTTCAGATACAAATCATTCACCCCTTTTCTCACCGTACGGGAACATTTAAAAGAGTTGATGAAAATATTTCCAATTCTTTCAAACGTTCTCGGAGGATGGATGTAATTGTCCCAAGTTTTCGCACAATACTAACAAAAAGCAGGCGACACCAGAAGAATTCGGGGCAAATCCTGAGCCAGTTACGGAAGAAGCTAGCCAGGAAGAAAGCCCAAAGGACGACGAAACTACACCTGCTATCGACGACAGCCCAGCCGAGAGTAGTGATACTGTTCAAGAAACTTCCACGGAAAGTGAGCCTATCGCTGAAACAGAAGCCCCGACTGAGAACGAGCCTCAGGAGCCCGTTGTAGAGAGCGAATCTCCAGCCGAGGCCGCGGCATCTGTTGAAAACGAAGAGTCGCCCATTGAGGTTGAGGAGCCCGTAGAGGAAACTCCTGCCCCAAGCGAGAATCCAGAGGAGACTTCCACCAAAGAACAGGAAGTTGCTAATCAAGAGGAGGCTAGCCCTGAGCAAGCGAGCGACGAGAAAGAGCCAGAACAAGAACCAGTCGCTGAGAGCGAGACTCAAGAACTGGCTGTAGGGGGCGAAGCTCCGGCCCAGACCGAGGAGTCTGTTGAGAGCGAAGAATCAACAGCGGAAATCGAGCCTGTTGTGGAAAATGAAACACCTGTCGAAAACGAACAGCCAACAGAGAACACGCCTGTCCAAATCGAGACACAAGAAGAGGCTTCTACCAAAGAAGAACTTGCCAGTCAAGAGGAATCCCCAACTGACTCAACGAGCGAGGAGAATTCTCAAGAAAAAGAGCAACTCGTTGAAAGCGAAGCGATTTCAACAAATACAGAGGAAGGTGCTACTTCTGATGTTACTCCGCCGTCACCAACTGTCGAAGATGTACCCGACGAGGATATGACTGCATCAACACCTGTGGTTGTAGAAGCTGTCTTGCCAGAACCTGATGAAAATGAAACCCAGCCAAGTCCAAGCGCTGATCCGCAGCAAGAAGAAACATCCACTCCTGAGAGCATTGAAGCGGATGTCGCGGTCAAAGAGGAACAGGCTACAGAAAGCGAACCTCCTTTGGACGAACCTCAAAGCGAAGTGGTTGAAGAGACGCCGTCTGCACCGATTGAGGGCGAAAGTTCGGCAGAGGTTGTTGTTGAAGAAGCTCAGGCTGTTGTTGAAGAAGGCGTTTCTGAACAAAGTCCACAAGAGGAAAATTCGGAAGGGAGTTCTCCTGAAGCCGAAAGTGAGTCCCCACAAGTCGACGATAGTCCAGAGGAGAATCCAGAGTCCGAAAAAGTTGAGATTGAGTCCTCACAAGTCGATGAGAAACCAACAGGAGAATCGGAGCCCGAGAAGGTCGAAAGCGAACCCCCAGCGACCGAAGATAATCTTGCAGGAGAAAAGCCAGAGGCCCAGAAAGACGAAGCTTCAGTGGACAATAATCCAGCGGAAACACCAGAGCCCAATCCCGTCGAAAATGAGTCTCCACCAAACGACGACTCTTTGGAGGAAAAGCCCGAGTCTGAAGTCGTCGAACAAGAAAATGACAAGCCAGAAGAAAGTAAGAGCTGATTGTTTTCTCTGCCCTTCCTCTATTGCCCTTGAAATTCTGTTATCCTGAATATCTCTGAACATTACTGATACTAACAATAATAGCCTCTCTTGTTGAAGACAGTCCAGTTCCGGAGGAAAGCAAAGACAAACAAGCTGAAGAACCCTCTCCGAATGAGGCCGAGCCCGAACCAACATCCGTGGTTGAAGAGGAAAAGCCACTTGACCCAGAACCTCCTGTTGAAACAAAGGAGGATGAAGAGGAAAACCCAGGTAGGCCAAATTCCCAAGATGTTTCATTTCGTTCTTCATTCGAGATGTTTCAAAAGAACGATTTCCCAATCGTTCTAAACCATCTCCAATCCTTCCCCTCACGCAGCCTCGTCGCTCAATCTCCGTAAGAGGAAGGAAAGAGTTTCTCTTTCTTTCCAAATCCTCCCGGGACAATTCCTCCTTCACAATTCCCTAAAACTGACAATTAGACTAACTTAACGCAGAGCCTGAGCCTCAACCTGTAGTCAAATCCGATGAAGAGGAAAAACCAGCTGATGCAGAGCTTGAACCCCAGCCCAGAGCCGAAGAAAGCGAGCCAACACCAGTTGATGACGCTTCCCAGCCGGAGCCTGAAGCTACTCCAGAGGTCAAAGAGGAATCTCCAGCTGAGCCCGAGTCCCAACCAGCTGCAGAGGAAACCAAAGAGCCGGAAACAGTTGAGACTGATTCTCTACCAGTCGACGATACTGTAGAAGCTCAGGAATCCGAGGATGCTCAACCGGTTGAAGAAGCCAAACCAGAGGAGAACACTCCTGAAACTGAACCTACGACTGAAACACAAGAAGAGGAACAGAAAAAACCAGCTGATCCGGTCGCACCTGCTGTGGTTGAGGAGCCCAAGGAACCAGAAATCGAACCTGCTGTGGTTGAGGAGACCAAGGAACCAGAAATCGAACCTGCTGTAGTTGAGGAGACCAAGGAACCAGAAATCGAACCTGCTGTGGTTGAGGAGACCAAGGAACCAGAAATCGAACCCGTTGTGGTTGAGGAGACCAAGGAACCAGAAATCGAACCCGTTGTGGTTGAGGAGACCAAGGAGCTAGAAATCGAACCCGTTGTGGTTGAGGAGACCAAAGAACCCGAAGCTGCTCCCGAAGAGCCACCAAGTGACCCTGTCATCGAAGACACCCCTCAAGCCGAACCTGAA
This sequence comes from Hymenoscyphus scutula, assembly GCA_001399465.1. Lineage (NCBI taxonomy): Eukaryota > Fungi > Ascomycota > Leotiomycetes > Helotiales > Helotiaceae > Hymenoscyphus > Hymenoscyphus scutula. The sequence continues at coordinate 38,137 of LKTO01000198.1, forward strand.
CAGGTCGAGGAAGTAAAAGAAGCAGAATCCCCTCTTCAAAATGAACCACCAAACGAGCCAGCCGTCGATGACACTCCTCAAGCTGAACCAGAAAAGGTCGAGGAAGTAAAGGAATCGGAATCTATTCCGGAAGAACCAGCAAGCGACCCGGTCGTCGAGGCCACTCCCCAAGAACCCGAGAAAGACGAGGAGGCGAAAGAACCAGAATCGTCTCCCGAACAGCCTTCAGGTGATGCCATCCTCGAGGACACGCCAGCTGAACCCGAGAAGACGGAAGAGCAGCCAAGCGAGCCGGTCGTCGTCGAGGATGCTCCTCAACCCGAAGAACCGGATCCTACACCAAAAGAAGGATCAACAAGCGAGCCGGTCGTCGAAAACCCCCCAACTGAAGAAGCCAAAGAACCAGAGCCGGCTCCTGAGGAACCGAAGGAAGTTGAAGCCACCACCCCCGAAGAGCCAAAAGAGGTTGAATCTACCCCTGAAGCTCCAAAAGAAGAGACAAGCGAAGTCCCAGAAGCCGTCGTCGTTGAGGATAAAAAAGACGAACAAGCTCCCATAACCGACAAAGCGATCGTCGAAGAGCCAGAGGAATTACCCGTCGTAACTGAGGACCCAGCAGCCCCTTCTTCCCCCAAATCCGACCCAAAATCGGAATCCAGACGTCGACACCGCACCTCCCGTCACAAAAGCTCTTCTTCCCACCATCACAGCTCAAGCAAAGATAAAGATAAAGAACTGCCTCCAAAAGATGAGGAACCACTCCGTCATCGCCATCGCAAACGTCGAGACAGCGAGGCTTCAATTCGCGAAGTCCCTGCCTTGAAAGAATCCCCGAAGGAAAATCCCGTAAAGGCATTTTTTAGCCCCTCAAAACCCGCAAGAAGGGACAGCGGGTTCAGTACTGGTAGTGGACATCGACGCAAGGAAAGGACGCCCGAGGAGCAGAAAGCTCATGATATCCGCAAGGCAGAACGGAGAGCCAAAAAAGAGGCTGAGGCTTTAGCTGCTATTGTCTCCTCTTCCCAGTCTAAGGACAAGGAGAAGGAGAAAGTGGATGAGAGTGCGATTGCCGACGACCCAGCTCCTGAAGTTCCTGTTGCTGCAATTCCACGACGCCTTTCTAGTAGAAGGGATAGCACAATGAGCAACGGTTCTAAAGAGGAGGGGGTCAAGGTTCGACCAAGGTTGTTAGCGTTGAGGGGAGAGAGCGTGGTCAAGACGCCGTTCATGGTGAGTTCTGCACCGCATTATAAGGATGTTCCGGTTACTGAGAAAGGCGTGGAGAAGAAGAAAGAGAAGATCCCTATCATTGAAAGGTCTCATTTCTCGGTTGATGGGGAACGACCAAAACTTGCGGATTTAGGGGTTGAGGAGAAGAGGGATCGAAAATCCAGCAACTCTAGCGAGAGGAGAAAGGAGAAGGAGAAGGAGAGGGAGAAGGACGGAGGTGAAGTACCGAAATCGGATCGCCCCCGTCATCGTTCTCATCGGTCGCACTCTCACCGTCACGACTCCGAACGCTCCGAGCGAAAAGAAAAGGAGCCCTCGGATCGTCCTCACAAGCCAGAACGCGAGCGCAGCGAACGAAAAGACAGAGACAAAGACTCCTCCGAGCGAAGCGCGCGAAAAGAAAAACACCGCCCGGAAGACGAGAAAGAACGTCGTCTCCGAAAGGAAACTGAGAAAGCCATGGAGGATGCACGTCAACAAGTAGCGGAGGAATCCAAAATCCAACGCGAGAAAGAAGAAGAGGAACGACGTGCAAAGAGGAGAAAGAGGAAAGATGCCGAGGCCGAGGCCGAGAAGTTGAGGATTGCAGAGGACGCGAGACGTGCTGCTGAGGAGGCACCGCCTGAACGGAGGGAGAGGAGGGAGAGAGGGGAACGAAGCGAGAGGGTGCATCGACATCGACCTACGCCGGAGAAACCCAAGGAGAAGGGTGTTAAGGGTTTCTTCAAGAAGATGGTTGGGGTTTTGTAAGAGGGCTTTTTACTACGTTATTGATGAGGATTGGATGATTTGATGAGAGAGGATTGGGGGATGAAATGATCGCCATGATGAGGATCCTTTTAATTTTCTGTTTTTCCTATTTCTCATTTGTTTTGTCCTTTCACTTATCTCAACTTGTTACGAAGTATGACACGGAGGGCATGATATGGGAGCAATGGGTATATATTTGGGAAGACAGTTTTCGAGAAACTGCAATGGAAGGCCGAGGCAAAGGAATGGACAGGACAGGACAGGACAGGAAAGAACGACACTAATGAGCTGGGCGACCGGACATTTCTTATCTGTATACTTTTTTTTTGGTACGATGTATACTTTGGTTCTTAGCTTCTTTTTGTATATCGAGTACTTTATGTGTTTATATTGTCTCCTTGGTCCGTCTTTCCTTTTCCTGTTTGATGAATGATGTGTATCAAAAGTGGGCAATTTGACTATAAGTAGGGTTTTATCAATACTTGTCAATTCTTTATATATCAGCATCGAGATTCCAATGTGATGTAACAACGTTCAAGCACTTTGACTGTATGAGGACTAACAAGAATTACTTGGTTTTTTATAAATATGTACGATCAAAATTCACACTTTTTAAACTCAAAGGAATAAGACCCAGAGATCCTTGGAATGATCGAAATATAGAAGTATATAACCCTAAATCATCAGCAAAATGGCCTTCCATCTCACAACAATACAACAACCCAATCCCCCACACCTCTCAACTCAAAAAACCCACCACTCTACGTCTACACCCCCTTCATCCTTCTCATCACCCCTCAACTCAAAAAACCCACCACTCTACGTTTACACCCCCTTCATCCTTTTCATCACCCCTCATACCTCACCTACCATCCCAAATCCCAATTTCCTCGTAGCGATAAACTATAAGACACAGCTTAACGCTTAAAGCTTAACCCACACCTCCGTCTATAGAACAGAGTTAAGTTATCAATCATCGAATAAGTTCGACGAAGGGATAAGCTATGAATTCTCGGATGAGCCAATCATAAAACACGGGGCCAAAAAAGGGTTAATTGCAGGTAAGCTACTAAATTTATCGTAATCCATCGAAGACGGGATAAGCCATCGAGTAAGGATAAGCCATCGAGTAGGGATAAGCCATCAAGTAGAACAAGTAGGGATAATCCATCAACTACAAAATAACCCATCAAGTAAGGATAACCCATCAATTACGGATAATCATCGTGTAGGGATAACCCATCAAATAGGGATAAGCCATCAAGTAGGGATAAGCTGTTAAGTAGAAACAAGTAGTGATAAGCCAGCGAAAATCGAAATACTGTTTTAACCAGTTGATCCTATAATTGAGCCATGAGTCACTCGTTTTCTTACTTGTAGCTAACTACTACTGGTGGGTTACTCGTGGTTCACTCGCATCCTCCCAATTTCTGTGAGTGGTAATTGAGACAAGCTAGGTGCGATTATCTAGCGATCCTGCAAGTAAGCTACTAATCATTTGCTGGCAAAACATCGGGTGACGATAGCGGTAAGCTGGTTAGGACGGGCAAGCGATGAAATGTATCAAGTACTGAGATGATGAGAAACAACCGTACAGATTATTGATGCTCAAGTGTCATTTCACATTTGACGAGGCGAAAGTGCAAGTTTTTGAAGTTTAGTGAATTGATTTGGTATCCCTTGAACCCTTGAACCCCAGGTAGACCTTTAATACATCGAGCGCGAATGACATGCAACCATCGCCATACTCGAGAGCTGAGTTGATTTAAAAGCAATCAAACCTCATCCCAAAAATTATCACGCCATTTCCCCTTCCCCGAATCCCGAAATTACATACATTTACTCAAATGGGTTTGTTCTGGTTCCCCACCAAGTGAGGAAAAGGGAGAGTCCAACAGTCTCAAAGACACGAGCAAGAGCTCCAACAGCAACGGTATCAAGAGGACGCTTCTCGGTAGTGATTTGTGCGATGAACTAGATGTATCATTAGCAATTGTTCATGGTATTAAATGGAGGTAGATGGGGGCATACCGAAGGAGCAGAGCTAGCCATGAAGATCAAAGAACCGAGATATGCGGCTCCCTTGTAGCTGAGAGTACCGGTGGCATTGATCAGAGCACCAACACCATATGACTGGATTGCTGAACCGACGAGGGATGTTCCGTAGGCGGCAGCTGCTGAGGCGGCCTCCTTTGACTTGACAAATTCCTCCTTGGAATTTGCGGCTTGGGCTCGGTGGTAGGTGTCACCGAAGACTGGGCCGAGGACTGCGAGGGAGGCGGCGTGGTTGAAGACTGTACCAAGGGCGATGGCCGATGGCTTGACAGGTGGGAGGTCTGAAAAGATAGCAATTAGTAGATGCTTGGAGTGACAGTTTGAGAAGAGCTAGGTGGTAGATGGTGAGAGTGGTAGTAACTCAATTGAGTTGACACTGAATGCCACGATGGTGTTGTTGATGAAAACAAAAGCTTCCTCTCGATTGCATCATGTCGTCACCATCCAAAGAAAAGGCCACCACCTCAGATATTCGGGAAGGGAGGAGAGCTACGTACAGTGAAGAGACATGATTGCGTAAGTGTGTGGTTGATTGAAGATTTCAAAAGGAGGTTCGTCAAGAAGTTGAATGGATGCCAGTTTGATGTAGTTGAGTTTGTGGAAGTGGTGTGTGGATGGAATGGGAGAAGAAAGAAAAAGAGCAGGCACAGGAATGCTTATATGGGAAGGGAAGGAGCGCCCGAGTACTCAAGTACTACGCCATCCTCGGCAAAGGAAGGAAGCTCCAGTGCAGGTGAATGACTTGGTTTTGCAGCTGCAAGGCAAGAGCGAGGGGGGTTCCCATTGAAATGACGTGAGTGCAAGTGCTTCCAAGTACATGAACAGGGATTATCGGGCTAGACCCAGAGGAGCTCCTCACTGCTCTTGTGGCTTGGGCCTCTATGAGATCTTTCTGCTGGTCGATGTTTTTGGTGATGGACCTTTGTCTCCGCTCTTCCGCAAATCCCATCCTGAATGGCATCAACACCTTACCCACAATTGCCATGGGCAATGAACTCCATAATTCAATCAACTTTCACAATGACGTTTTTATCTCTCCTTCTCCGTTTTTCAGGAGTTTACGAAGTTCCCAAATGAAAAACCAAGTCTTCACTGTTTCAATCATTGCCACAAGGAAATGAAAGCTGGCTAGACGGGAGTTGCATTAAAAAGAGGTGACATCATATCACGTGCAGCTACCCCGGCTTTTCCATTTTGCCAAGCTTTGTAGATGGAGAAAGCGGCAATGAGTTGAGACTTGCACTAAACAGCTTTGAAGTTTTCTGTTGATGAAATGGGGCCTCGATCAGACTGCTTAGAGATTCTTCATCAATTGAAATGTAAAATATAATCATAGTATCGCAGTATTAAAATCACAACTAAAACTTATCCGCCGCTTTCAAACCAAGTAAATCGCGGGGCAAATTTTGTGGATCCCGATGCTTGAAGAAACGACCTCCAACTGCAGCAGCCCTTTTCATCCGCCTCACCAAGGAGATAAAAATTCTCATCGACGATCTTATACAGATCAGTCCATCCCGAGGAGAGCCGCAAATTCCCGTTTCCATCTCAGCCTTCCCTCGCAGCCTTCTGTTCCTGTTTGCCACGTTGTTGTTAATTCAGTACCCATTGGCCCGAGACCTCCCGCAAGGCTGACAGCTGTCTTGAAAGGTTCGAGGCTACTCATATATCTTATTCTTATTGTGAACATACCTCTGAATCGTATGGCCAGATCAAGGGAACGAAAGGAAAGAGAAGATATTGTTATTCACAGGGGTAACAGACGGAGAATTTCTGGGGTCAATTGTCTTATGTGAGTCTCATTTGACATGAAGCGAAACATCTTTGTTCATGATGAGTTCTTATACTCACTACCATGACAGTTCAGTTTTATTCCTCGCAACCGTTATTCTTGCCCTCCTGATCATGATGGGAGAGTCTCAACGAGTCCAAGGTCCTCTGGCTTCAACACCAAAACCAACCAAATACCTGGAATACTCCATAGTAGAGGGATATTTTCAACAGAGTGACCCAGCTACTGATGACAAAAACTTTGATTACGTTCGTCCTACGCAACCCCTACTAAGAAACGAGTACTAACAAAACAAATCTCCAGACAAAAGCAAATTTCGGCCTAGTAGATAGGCAATATGAAGCAGACAAGGAAAAACCAGATCAAGGAAGATCTCAATGGGAACGATTCGAACGCGAAGTAGCCCGTTTAAACCACGAAAGTGAACCAAATGTTCAATACAAAGTTCTTTTCAGTATTCCTCCTGCCCCCTCCAGACTAGGGGATTCACTAACAACCATCAGTGGGAAGACACGGAGAAGGATATCACAACCTAGCAGAAGCCTTTTACGGAACCAAGGATTGGGATGTTCGCCCCCCCCTTTCTCCACATCATTCAAAAAAACCCCAAATACTAAGAGTTACAGTGCTACTGGTCCCTCCAAGACGGAAACAGCACCTCCACCTGGTCCGACGCTCTCCTCACCCCCCTCGGAGAATCCCAAGCCCTAACCGCCCACGCATTCTGGTCCTCCCAACTCTCCCTCCAAAAACAACCCGCCCCTCAATCATACTACACCTCCCCCCTCCTACGCTGCATGGCAACCGCCTCTCTAACCTTCACCAACCTCGACCTCCCACACGATCGCCCCTTCAAACCCCTGATCAAAGAGTTAATCCGTGAAGCAATTGGGGCGCATACCTGCGACAGACGTTCTTCCAAAACCATCATTGCAAACCATTACCCGGATTGGGATTTCGAGGAGGGGTTCAAGGAGGAGGATGAGTGGTGGGATGCTGGATTGAGGGAGACTAATGAAGCGATGGATCGTCGACTTCATCAGGGTTTGGATGAAATCTTTGCGGTTGATAAGAATACGTGGTTGAGTATTTCCAGTCATTCTGGTGCTATCGGTTCGATTTTGAGAGGTATGTTCCCTCCTCCAAATTTCCCTTTTTTTGTCCCCTCCTACTTGCTCCCTCTCTGAGAAGGATATGTGTGAGAATAGGAGCTAATGATATAGTACTCAAACACCGCAACTTCGCCCTCGGAACCGGACAAGTAATTCCCGTTTTCGTTCGAGCTGAAGAGGTTATTGGCGAGGGAGCACCGAGAGAGAAGGGTCCTTATACTACTGTTTCTGGTTGTAGTAAACCTCCTGATCCTACCCCTGTTTCTAATTAGATCGGTCGAGCTTGTAGGTCATATTTTGTTGGCTGATCTGAATTGCGGTTGAAATGGATATAGAATATAAATGAGAGAATGAAAATTCATTCGATATTCAGGCAGCAAAAAGGGTTCCAGTCAAGTGCCGTGATCTTGTCTGAAGGAGGCGGAGAGAACCTCAGGACCTGATATAAAAGGAAGTTCGCATAGTTCGCTTCTTCAACTTTTAACTTCTTCACAAATCCTGGAAGCCAAGCAAAATTTCACGAGTCACAAAAGCAAGTAGAGTCGGGTAGAAGTTCCTCAGTATTATACATGGCTCCCCAAATTACCCCATAGGCAGCAAATCCGTTCCCACCGAGAATGAAGAACAAGTCAACCCATCCTCTCCTGATATCATATGATTCATCGTGTCGTCCTGTTTTCCCATCACGCCATTCCCTCAAAAAAAAATTATCATTCTCAAGTCTCGCCGTCGTTAATCGAACCATTAAATTTACTTTCCACCGAACCACGATGACTTTGCCTTTGCGGCTTGGGCTTCGACTTTACGGTCAACCTCGTCGATCTTCTTCATTGTTGCCGACTCGGCGCGGGATGCTTCGGCTTTGGCTTTGTCGACCTGTGGGAGAGAAAATGGTTAATTTTATATTTTTTGGGGGGAATTTGGATGAAAGTGTGTAAAGTTATGAGGTTGGGATCTGAATTTGCCTGCTAAAATTCGCTCACAAAATCCAAGCAAACCCAACAATGAGGGGAAAAAAGAACTCGAAGAAAAACTTACGAAAGAATCAACCTTAGCACCAGCCTCGCTTACCCACTTCTCGCCCTCCTTCTGAGCTTCTTTTCCTCGACCTGGTAGCTCACTCTTGACTTTTGCCGATGCCTTGGAGAGATCACCTGTGCATTTAGGGTTAGCAAATTGGAATTATGACAGTATGCGAATCTTCCTAGCAGCTAAGAGAGGATGGGGATATGAGGATTGTGATAGATGGAGAGTGACATACTTTCAAATTGCTTCTCAGCAACCTTTGGAGATCCACCGGCGTTGTAGAGATAATAGCCCACACCACCTGCAGCAGCGAGACCGAAGGCGAGAGGAAGTCTGGATTTTGGTTGAGCCATTATGGTGGTTTTAATTTGTTTGGTGTAGGTGTACGGGGTTCTTGCGATTGGGATTGCGAAAAAGTGTGTATGTGAAGAGGTTGAAGTGGTTGAAGTGGTTTAAATGGTTTGAAGAAAAGGACGTCGTAGGTCACACAGAATGAGCTGATTTTATGGCTGGAAATGAGGGGAGGCTGGCTGGCTTGCTTTCACTCGTTCATTGGTTGTTGACTTCCAAGGTTCACCAGCTCCCCCGCGCCTGCCCAAGAAAGGATTCTGGCTAAATGATGTCATGGCGAAATTGGGGGGAGCATTGATCGTATAATAGTCCGTGCTTTCACATGCTAGCTTGGGATAAGCGAGGTGTGGCTGATGCTAGCGTGTTTTTCCATTTTGGTGGATACAGCTCCACCTGAGCTGCACTTTGCCGTCATTTTCAGTGTTTCCCGGTCGTCGTCCTTCCAGGTTCCTTGAGCTCTAAAGTTACCCAGCGGGCCGCCTAGTGGCCCAGAGGAAGAGGATCCCGTGAGAGTTCTAGATTGTTTTTTGCTCTTCTTGGTGTTGTCCCCTTTTTTTCTTCCCATTACTACTATTTTTGCCTGTTGCGTACCGAAAGCTCAAGTTCCACGATCCAATACTTCGGCGTCACTTTTGTACCCAGACGGGCTTGTGTGCTGGTCACATTGACCAAACGCTCCCCAGCTAATCTAGCTCCAACCCAACGCGTACCCCCAACAAATAACCAACAAGCTCAATTACCATGCTTCTCCACGTATATCATTGAAATGTCTATCCACCTTCACTCGTCGGCTCGTCGGACCCAACCACTCAACGATATCGACTACGATCACGAAATCAGTTTGGTGGACCATACAAAGCCAACCTCAATTGGCAGTACCTCTCGAAGCCGATCCGCGGATCGTGTACCACCAACTTCAGATGCAGCTTCGGATTCCTCCTCGAGGAGACACAGCGATGTGCCTCTTAAGAAACACCAGAAATCGCAGAAGCTGAGGAAGGAAATCTCGAATCGAAAGTACAGAAAATACCAGGAACGACGGTTGGGGACAGATGCCACCGAAGCCACTTCAGAGGAGGAAGCAGCTGGAGAATCTGCCAACGAGCAGGAAGACATACCAGAAGAAAATGTCACAAGTAACAATGATTTGGAACATGTAGAACCCGTACATGAAAATGGGGAAGAACCCCGAGGGCGACGGAAAAAGAAAGAAGTCAAGGAACCCGAATCCGCAATCGACGTCCTTTACGAAAACCAGCGCGGTCTTTTCCTCTGCGGCGCCGCATTATTTTCTGCCAAAGCCCTAGGGAACCTTGATCCCTCACCGTGGACAAACATAGCCCATAAAACTAGCGCCACCAACCCATCCAACGCACAAGTCCCCGATCCCTCTTGGGAATGGGCATGGAAAGAATGGTCCATAAACCGGGAAAACGATGTAGATGAAGACGGCTGGGAATACTCCTTCGCATTCGCAAAAGCCTTCTCCTGGCACGGTCGCTCGTGGTGGAAATCCTTCGTCCGTCGAAGAGCCTGGATACGCAAACGAGTGCGTAAAGACGCTGGATATTTAGCGCAGCAACCAGATAATATTCTCACGGCGGATTATTTCACCATAAATTCCACAGTCCAAGAACGAAGTCAGAGCCGTCCTTCCACATTAGCAGATGCGAAACGAATGAGCCTCGCCCAACGCTCCTCTCTAAACGTGGAAGAGCACGAGGTCGACACCGAAATTTGCGATATAAATGCCCTCATGAGCGCCCTCAAAACGGCACGAATCGATCGGGAGAAACTCGAGGCGGTGGAGAATTTTGTGCGGAATGGGGACGGGGATTTATATTACCTCAAGGATCGGATGCATGATATCATGAAGATGTTCATCTTCCAGGCTTCGAGGAAGATCTTGCTCGCGCATTTACATGAACAGTTTGACGAGGCTGAGAAGTCTTACACTCCCAAGTCTGACAAAGGGAAAGAGGATGGGGAGGAGGAAGAAAATGAGGTACGCGAGAAGAGGAAACGAAGGGAATACCTCTCCGCCGCACTCGAACATGCGGATGAGGAAGTCAAGAAGTTGGAATTCTGGAGTGATGTTAAAGAAATGGCGGAGAGTGGCGATACGAAACATGGTGTTGATGCACGAAAGGGGTGGGAGAGCAGGGAATGGGAGGGTATTGATAATAGTGGGCCTAAGGATGTCATCTCCAAGCCTGCAGATGCGGGGGTTAAGGATGATAAAAAGGATGTAGAGGGGAAAGAGGGCACGAAAGAAAAGGAAGGGAATGGGAGTGTTGTTAGTGTGGAGGAGGTCAAGGAGAAGGGTAAGGGAAAGGAAAATGCATAGGATACACTGGGGGGCTGGCATAAGAAACCAATTTGGGGGATTTGGCACTGGCGTTCTTTTTTTTATGGGGGGGTTTGGTTGGTTGGTGGGTAGATATCCTTGGTACACAAGTTCTCTCTTTTTTTTTTGTTCTCTTTTACGTGTATGAGTTGGAATTCAAGGAGGGACCTAGAGGTTTTTGGTTATAAACACTAGGTTCTAATCCTCCTTTTCTTGCTTCTCGTCCTTTGGACTGATGAAGTGAAATAGCCTCTTTTGAGAAAATAATTAATTACTATTATCTGTATCTTTCCTCTCGGTGGAATTATCTTTCAGGAAAGTGTTACTGACTCTCGACTGACTGTACGAGTCCGACAATACATAAATTGGAAGCACGCTGGTATGAAAATATTTGTATGAATAATATGAAACAAACACCATACCATGCCATGCATTGAGCGATTGGACAGTTGACAGCTACAAGTACCGAAGCCCTACACAACCGCATGTATAACAAGAAATGTAGATGAATTCTTCCAAAGGACTGTGTTTCTACAGCATCGTGAATACACCAAAAGTCGGAAATGACTAAATTGCAAATCGCAAATCGCAAATCGTAAAACTTAAGGTAAGAAGAAGTTAAAAGCTCTTAGTTTTTAAAATTATTCCTATCCCTACTATTATATCGTTTATTCTTATACTCCCTCTCTTTCTCCTTCTCTCTTCCTTCCTTCTCTCTTCCTTCCTTCTCTCTCTTCCCTAAACTAACCTCCTTATCTATTTGAATAGTATAAGTATAGAAAAAGGGGAGAGGGAAGTAAGAAGAGGGGGGATGCAAACATTTCAGGGGAATGTTAGCCCTAGCGTAGGTAAGTATTCTTCTTTCCCTCTTTTTTTATTTTCCTTCTTACACTCTTTCTCTCCTAGCCCCCCCCCCCCCCCCCCCCTTCTCTCTCTCTCTCTCTCTTTATTCAATATAAGCTTAATTTAAGTCAGTGTATTAAATGAGTAGAGTAGAGTAGTAGGTCCTACTCTACTCTACTCAAGGAATTTCAAGTACTACTCTACTGTACTCTAAAACTCTAGTGTAGTACTATAGAGTAGTAGAGTAGTATAGACCGAATCGGGATAAGCCGGCCCGGTCGCCCGGAGTGGAGCCGAAGTAGCGTTCTAGTAGATAGCCTTTTTACTTTTTATAATATAACTTTATTATTTAATACTATAATAAATTAGCTATAATTATATAATAAACTATATATATATTAGTAATATAGAGGATTACTAATACTAAATTCTTTCTTTATAAACTTTCTACGCTATATAAAAGATTAGAAACTACTTAATTTCTAATAAATTTCTAGAATATTTAGCGTTAAGTAAGAAGATGTTTAGTTAAGGCACTTTAATAGTCTTATAGTAAAGAATATACATTTCTAAGTGATATAGTAGAGGCTATTATTAGTCTAAAAAGCTAGGGCTTCTTTAAAGAAAAGTAAAGAGAGTAAAGAAGAGAAGAAGAAGATAGACTATAAGAATAACTTCTTTATTTTTTTGTAAAATATATAGAATACTAAGACTACTTGAGACTACTCGAGTAGTTTTAAGTTACTACTCTACTCTACTTATCTAAACCGCTACTTATACTCTACTCAACTACTCTAGAGTACTACCTGAGTAGTTGTGAGTAGTAGAGTATTTTGTGATCACGCTAATTTAAGTATAGACTACCTAGATAGTAGACTGTCTATCGAAAGCTTACTATACCTGTGACTTTACTATTATTATTATTCTCTAGAAGAAAATAAGTAATAAAGACTAATTATATATCCCCTAGAGACTTAATATATAGCTCTATAGAGAGAAAGAGAAAGTAGGTTTAAATTTAATAAAAGACTTAATATTTTACTTCTTTCACTTATGAAAAGTAGTAATTTACGATTTACGATTTGCGATTTAGTCATTTCCGACTTTTGGTGCGTTCAGGATGCTGTAGTTTCCGAGTTTAGGTGAGAAAATCTTAAAAAACAACAAATAGAGATATTGGATTCGACAGTAAATTCCAATTTAACGGTAAACTTTCTGAGAATTCTTTTTTGGGAGCTTTGGACTGATGTTTTAGAAGTGATAGCTGTGAAGGAAATTCTTGGTCTTGTAGGAGACTAGGGGTTTCAGAAAGGGAGTGGATGTGAATAGCTTTACCGTGTGTCCTACACGTGGGAAGGGTGTAAAATGCTTGTATGTGTTTCTGGTGCAGTTATGAAGTCTCTGAGAGTGTTTTTATAGGTGTTTGGGTTGGGTTGTGGAGTGGGAGGGGGAGTTGTATGTGTGGGTTTGATGGTTTGGTTGTTGTGGATTTCTTTTGGACAAGGGAGAGAAACTTTTGGTTAAAACCCCTTTTTTTCACTTTCCTCCCAGGAGGAAGATAAAGGACGGTTATATTTGGGAAATAACAGGTCGTGTCACTCGACTTGAATTTCCAAATGTCAAGTCTCGAAATGGAAAATTTGTTAGAAAAACTACAACTTTCGCTAATTTAATAGTAGAAATGTATGGAATATCATTCTAGTAGTTAAAACTTATAAACAACCGAACCTACTAATGAGACTTTGTCACGAGAAGGGAAGAGGAATCTATTTCTCTCTATGTGCTTCTAAATTCTTACGCTCGGGTCCCTTAATGAGCTAGACATGAGTCCCCTTTAAATACCTTGTGTTTGCTGTTTCACTCGGTGTACTTGTACTTTCGGGTGTTTCCTTTCACATGTCGCGCTTGGATAATGACTGATATATAAACAAAAACTTCACTTTGACATGAAGAATAGCGCGGCTACTTAATGTTGGATGTACACAGTCTAGCACAATTAAAGCGTTCATAACAAAATTAATGTATTGATATAAACGCTCGTGCGGAATTCGACGGTAGAGGTTTACTCGATAGTAGACTTTTAAGGCCTCAAACTAAAATCTAGAGACTATATCTCATTCTTTAGAAACAATAAGTTTATTTCAACAACCTGGTTGTAAGTAGAAGGAAATATGCTCTGAAATCAATAGTAAGGGTGTATCTAGAAATTCGCTGGACACTTCTTCGAAAAGGGTCAGATATATCCTCCTGCTACTACTTCACCGACGAACTCTTTATAAAGTGCATTTGACCATAGAAGAGAGAAAGGGAAGGGCTTGGTATCAAGGGTTGTTGAAAACCTCAAATTTGAGTTTCCTCGCAGAGCAGAAGGAGAAGAGCTGCCAAATATCACTTCTGGAAATAAAATACAGGTTTTTTTGTTTTTAGATCAAGAGGAAAAACAAATTAAAACCACAGACTTCGAATTTCCTCTTACGGCATATGGTTACGTCCTTTTCCCAAGCGGACAGAACTGTATATGAATACTAAAAGTTACTTGTCGACATCAATATGATCGAGTGAGAGTATGTTGCAGTTTAGGTAGCCAGTAGAGCGTTAGAGGGAGATTTAGAGAGGAAAGGGGTTATTGCACATCGCACTTTCGGTAGCCCCCAGGGTAGCTGGAGTGAAGTGTGTCGATATCGACTGCATTGTGTCGAGAATCTAGGGAACCGGGTTTGCAATTTTGGTTGCACCGAGAGGACTACGTACTTGGAGTGAAGCTTGTCGAAAACCATGGATGCGTGTTGAAGTACTTGGTGCAAGTCGCATCCTCGGCTGTCTTTTAGGTGCTCGTAGTGACCCTTGTCGAGAATAATGTTTTGTTGTATATTGCACTTTAAACCCTCCTTGGAAGTTCAAGTGAAAAGCGTTGGGTAAACTTATCGGTAACACTTCAAGGAAGCCAGAAGTTGCGCCCAAGTGAATTGATACATGGCGAAATTATGGTAAACTTGTTGTCTCGAGAGTTCTTGAGTGAAGTGTGTAACGTGCCGCAGTATGAATATTTACCCAAGTCATTTTTCTCACTGATTCAAAAGGGCTGGATCCAGTATTCATGCCGCTCCTTTTGTCCACCGGGAGAGTTTGATCTCTGAGTTGCTTACAATCAAGAGATGTGTCTTTCTGGGTAGTGCGCAGGGGAATGACTGGATCTCTAACCATTTCGAAGCATGTCCTGTGTTGAAAAAGCCGTTGTGATATTATGAATTCTATTATCTTCGCGAATCTCCGCAAGGAAACTCATCCCTATGTACCTTCCAGCAAATTGAGAGAATAGAAGTAGCCCTCATAAATAGGGGTAAAAGAAGCCTGAAAAACTCCAAAGACTCCATAACCACCCTTCCAGACTGTCAAGTACAGTACTGTTTAAATCCTACAAATCACCCTCCCATTCCCTAATCCTACCATCACCCCAATCACTCAACCAACCCTATAACTGACAAGCGTATCAACTTTATGGCTCGCCGTACTAAAACTCCTCAACTGCACCTTCTCCCCATTGACAATCTCCCTCGCCTCGCTATCTCCCCAGTCAACCGGCACCTCGCTATCCGCATCTGCATATACCAGTACATTAAACGTGCAATCGCCATCGAGCTGTGGGAGAAAGGTGACTGAGGCGGTAATTTGACGGAATATAGACTGGATCTCGGCTTGGATTTCGGTTTCGGTTTTCTCGACTGCGGGCTGGTCTTCGGAGGGAGTGGAGTTTTCCTTATCAGTCGATTTCGAGGAGGACTTCTTTTTTGAGGGCTTGGAAAATATCTGAACCTATGCGATTGTCAGTATTTGTGCACGGAAGTAATGCAGAAATGGAGGTAAAAGAAAGGGAGGAGAAGAGAACAAACATCGAATTGCCATCGCTCTACTGTTTCGCCCGTGTCTTTGCTTGTTATTACCACCACTAGTTTTGAGATCTTCCCACCGACCATCCATTTGTCAAGCTGCGACATGATTTTCTTGATATAGGCTTTGACTTGATCGTCGGAGGAAACCAGCATTGTGAGGCCATATTTCTTGACTGCTGCGAAGTCTTCTGCGGGGTAGACACCTCGTTGAAACCTGCCATTATTAGCCTTCGCTCCTTCTTCCTGAATGTGACATACAGAATTGTGTTTATGGAGTAGTTGAACTGTATGCCGTTAGTAGCTTCCGGGATCTTGCGATTGAGGGCCCTCTTACGAATTCAGCGACTAGCCGTGAGGATCCTGTGGTGGGGTTTAGCATGCTGTATTTTTTGGAACTGAGGGAACTTACCCTTCAATGAGAGCTTGTGTGTTTTCGATTTCTCTTTACTTGCTGGCGCGGCAGACATCTTGAAGATTTTGGATTGTGGTTGAATTGGAGAGCTCGAGGTTGAGGCTCAATGATATTTCCCCAGACAAGATGCGCCCCGCTTGCTAGTTGGCCCAGCAATGCCGTGCGTAGGCACGGTACTCGACAGTAGGTACCTTTCGCAGCCTCGCGAAGTTAATAAAAGCGGCAGTGTTAGCTCTGGAAATTGATATCTAAAGAAATGCAAAGTAATTATCTTAAAAATATATAGTAATTTGAAACTTTGACCCAGAGAGATTGATGAAACACTTTTTATTCCGGAGAAATAGGTTCGACTTGCTTCAGAAAGTGGGAACTGAACTGCCGCTTTATCATCTATCTTCAGCCCTCCAACTCCTAAAATAGTCGAACGCAGCTTTTTTTTTGGACGAGAGAGCAGAGCTCTCAACGATCGACCCCTCACTCTCCTCGAAGCTTCAATTCCAATGCAGCGATGTCCCTTACAGCTCCTCCGGCTACCTAGCTCGATACGATCCCAATATGCCTCCCAATTCTTCTCCCAGGCCAGCGGCCTCCGGGCCTTCACGACCTCCATAGCACTCCGAGCTCAACCCTCGAAGGTCATTTCTGACGTCGAACGACGCATCCAAGCCATACCAATCGAACGATTCCGAAATTTCTGCATCGTAGCACACGTCGATCATGGAAAGAGCACGCTCAGCGATCGATTGCTAGAATTAACGGGGACCATCGCGCCAGGAGGAAATAAACAAATTCTAGATAAACTAGATGTCGAACGATTACGAGGAATCACCGTCAAGGCACAAACATGTAGTATGATATACAAGTACAAAGGGGATGATTATCTACTTCATCTCGTCGACACACCCGGCCATGTGGACTTCAGAGCGGAAGTTAGCAGATCTTATGCTTCTTGTGGGGGAGCTCTGCTTCTTGTAGATGCCAGCCAAGGTGTGCAGGCGCAGACGGTTGCGAATTTTTATTTGGCTTTCTCGCAGGGCTTGACGCTGGTTCCGGTTATCAATAAGGTTGATTTACCGTCTGCGGATTCCCCAAGGGCGCTGGAGCAGATGAAGGTCGCTTTTGAGCTGGAACCTGAGAAGGCGGTTTTGGTGAGTGCGAAAACGGGTTTGAATGTTGAGGCTATTTTGCCGCAGGTTATTGAGCAGGTTCCTTGTCCGGTGGGGGATCATAAGAAACCGCTACGTGTACTGCTGGTCGACTCTTGGTATGATAATTATAAGGGGGTGGTGCTGTTGGTTAGAGTTTTTGATGGGACGATTAAAGCTGGGGATCATGTTGTTTCCTTTGCTACAGGAATAAAGTACTTTGTGGGAGAGGTTGGAATTATGTATCCCCATCAAACTGCTCAAAGTTCCCTTCGAGCTGGTCAGGTTGGATACATACATTTCAATCCTGGTATGAAGAAAAGCGCTGAAGCACTGAGCGGAGACACTTTTACAACAGTCGGCTCAGAAGCATTAGTCGAGCCGTATCCCGGATTTGAAGAGCCAAAATCCATGGTCTTTGTCTCAGCATTTCCAGTAGATCAAAGCGACCACGGCCATCTCGAAGATTCAATAAACCAAATCGTTCTCAACGACCGAAGTGTCACCCTTCAGAAAGAGTCCTCAGAAGCTCTAGGCGCAGGCTGGAGAATGGGCTTCCTAGGAACCCTCCACTGTTCCGTTTTCGAAGACCGTCTCCGACAAGAACACGGCGCAAGCGTCATCATTACCCCGCCCAGTGTCCCTTTCAAAATTATCTGGAAAGAAGGACTCCGCGAAGAAGTAATTTCCAACCCAAGTCTCTTTCCCGACAACCCCAAGTATATGAACAAAATATCCGAGCTCCAAGAACCATACGTCTCGGCAACCATCACTCTCCCTGAGGAATATCTAGGTAAAGTCATAGAACTTTGTGAAGCGAATCGTGGGGAACAGGTCGAACTCACTTTCTTCACTGCTGTACAAGTAATTCTCAAATACGACATCCCCCTGGCACAACTAGTCGACGATTTCTTCGGAAAGCTAAAAGGGGCAACAAAAGGTTACGCATCCCTCGAATACGAAGACGCAGGATTTCGTCGCAGCAACATTGTCAAGATGCAACTTCTCGTCAACAAAGTGCCTGTAGACGCAGTAGCACGTGTACTACACCACTCCCAAGTTCAACGTCTAGGGCAAATCTGGGTGAAGAAGTTCAAAGAACATGTCGATAGACAGATGTTTGAGGTTATCATCCAAGCCGCTGTCGGCAGCAGAATTGTGGCTAGAGAAACCATCAAGCCTTTTAGGAAGGATGTGTTGCAGAAGCTGCATGCCGCGGATATTGGACGGAAGAGGAAACTTCTTGATAAGCAGAAGGAAGGGAGGAAGAAGTTGAAGGCTGTGGGAAATATCACTATTGATCATAAGGCTTTTCAGAAGTTTTTGGCGAAGTAGTGATGGGGATGTGGTGTGTAAAATTTTTGTACTTATAGATATTGGGGTGTATATTTGTGGCTAGTTTGTGTGCGATATGGGAGCAGCTAGCTTCGCTAGCATCAAGAGAGATATAGTGTGTTTCCTCTATGTCTTACAAGAAACTGAAGTTGTATTTTAGGAGACTTTGGGCCGACAGACCGAACATTTGGAACACTTACCCTGCCCAATCCATTTGAGAAGCACTCTGTTTTTTGAACCCGTGTCATCATTTCCATTTCTCAAGCTGGCTATTAACTCCTGCCCCGCTGATTCTACCCAAAAGTAATTCGGGGAAATACAGTGGGATTTAACGTTCCTTCCCGCAGAAATTCAAGATCCACAAGCCAGCCTACACTCCCCACACAATGTCGTTTGATTAGGTCTTCGTGTAAGCAGATAAACTCCAGCATCTCCATCTAAACACAGATATGAA
Source organism: Hymenoscyphus scutula (assembly GCA_001399465.1). Classification (NCBI taxonomy): domain Eukaryota; kingdom Fungi; phylum Ascomycota; class Leotiomycetes; order Helotiales; family Helotiaceae; genus Hymenoscyphus; species Hymenoscyphus scutula. The sequence continues at coordinate 56,879 of LKTO01000198.1, forward strand.
TCGTTGGGTAGTGTAGTTTGTGAAATCTGGTTAACATGGTTAACAATAACTGTAGGTGAGGTTTAACGTTACTCGAGTACTGCCAAATGAACAATCACAATTGGAACGAAGTCCGCCCGAAGCGGGGTAAAAAAAAATTCAATTCCCACCCTTATGCGTAACACGTCATGTATTTGGATAAGTAACATCTCCTCAACAAACAAGAGTTATAAATGGCCGGGTGGTGTAGTTGGTTATCACATCTCGTTAACATTGTTAACAATATTCCGAGAAGGTCCTGAGATCGAGCCTCAGCTTGGTCAACACTCTTTTTTGTCATCGGCGCCTAGCATCCGTGAACACGAGGGCAGCAATATGTGTTTTCTTTTTTTGGAGGGTTATAGCTATCGTCTTTCTGTTCTCAGACAATTTCAGGTTACTCGTGACGAATCATTTTTGAATTGCATCTGAAAATAAGAATGTTTATTAGAACACTTTGCTTAAAGATAAGTAGTACGTTAATTGGAAGCCTATCACAGAAGCATGCGTTGTGAAAGAATATGAATGTGCGATGAATTAATTACCTTTTAGGATATCACGAGGTGAGCTTTTCTTTTGTTATAATAAGCACAAGGAAGATAGAGAGTGGTTTCCAAAGGAAGGGCAGAGATATTGTTCAAGCACTTCTTTCTGTTCATTTGAGAGTGTATGAGTTATATTTCCAACCCGTGTTACCCAAAGACATTCCCTTCCAAACAATCTTCCATCTAACATCTTCATCTAGTAGTCCCATGCGGTCTTTCGTACCCCAACTCCTAACTCCAAAATGACGAAATAGAAACTGGTATCATAAATACATGACTAAGGAAATGTTTCGGGGTGAGATAAGAGAGAACTTGATCAAACGAAGCGACTAGTTAACAAGAAGGTTGTTCCTCTTCATTGTCATCCATCTTCGCTTACCTACACTCCTACATACCCCCCAACTTGCCAAACACCAGCAAAGTATTATCCCACCCTCCCGTCCTCTCTAATTCCCTCTTCTTTCTACTATACTCAAGTATCTCCTCAAGAGTTTCCTCCTCTTCATCAATAAAAGTCCAAATCCCCCTACACATAATATTCTCATCCTCCATCTCCTTACTCCCCCTTTTACTCTCAACTTCCTGCCTCCATTTCTCGACTCTGGCGATAGATCTTTCTTGATCGTCTTGAGTCCAAGCTGGACGGTCAAGTTCGGGGTTCATATATGGGTTCTCGGGGTTGAATGCGTGGTCACATTTATCCCATGTTGGAAGATTGTTATTGGCGACAAGTGGGCAGGGGATATCGTTTAGCTCTTCGTTGGTAACTGTCTCTAGCGAGGGGGCGAGTTGACCGAGGGCTGCGAGTGTGGGGAGGAAGGTTTGTTCCGCTGGGTTGTCAGAGTGTGAGTATTCGGGCCAGCAATATTTTAGGTCGTCGTAAGGATCCTTGGTGGTCAGGTTTTCGTAGTTGTCAAGGACTTTATCGTTTGCTGGAGGTTCGTTGTTGACCAAAGGCTCCTCGTTGTTATTGACGTTGGTTAGGGCTGCTGCATTGCTGAACTCTTGAAAACTTGCGGAACTGTAAGGGTGATGAAGAGGTTCCTTCAATCCCTGGGTAGCTTCGTGGTAATTGAAATCTTTGTAGTGGGGGCCGATGGATATGGCTGCATTTCCAACGAATTGGATCCAGTTAGAGCCTTCCGTTAAGGGCGCAGGACGTAATGCGAGATTGTGGAACGCAGTTTCTGAGTTTGAGTCGCTAGACAAGGTAGCTCCAAACTCCACAAGCGGGAAATCTGTCATATTTACTGATATTGATGTAATGAGAAGTGGTACGTATGTAGTCGTATTTGAAATTTTGGGATATTCCTGGAGGATATCGAGTTGTGATTGTCTGATATATATATCCGATGGAGGTGATTCAGGAACTTGCTGTAGTAAAGTTATGACTGGTAGGGAGGTGGGTATGGTAAGATGAGAATAATCGAAAGGAGAAAATGGTTATTTCCAATTGGTTGTGTGTTTGAAATGTATCTTTTTCTGCTGGAGAGAATTCCTATTGTGGAAACATCTTCCCTTAAATACTTTCAGACGGACTATTTCACAATAAAATCCTAGCACCGGAAGTTCCAATTGTGATGTCAATGAGGTTCTCCTAGTGTAAGAGCGTTTCAACTAGTGTGGCTTAACGGCCAATAGCGTCTGTAAACCGCACCCTAAAGTCCTTAGCTAGGCTCTAAAGTACTGTCCAAGCTCTAGCGCAACGGGTGCCTAAGATATATGAGCGTAATATATCTAAGCTATATAGTATTATCAACGTATTAGGGGCCCCATACCAAAAACTGCTCAACCAATAACGGCTGTCACAATTCCAGACTTCAGTGTGAGCACAAACTACTCAACTACTTCAGTAGTACTTAGAGTAGTCTAAGCAAAATAGACTAGAGTTTTAGTAGCTACTTCGTTGAGTAGAGTAGAGTAGTTACTCAGTACTCTAAGTAGTATATTACTAGTAGACTATCGAATGAAGTATAACGTAATTTTAGAACTCCTGATCTTTATCCCACTGCGAAGTCACTCCGAGTGCCGGACTGACTACTCAGAGTCCTACTCAAAGTTACTTTCTCACACCGCAGACTTACTACCTAATGACATAACGAGGCTCCTGGCAGTAGATCTTGAAATGAGTAGTAAATGTAATTTAAGAATGAACCTATATAAGTTGGGAGAATCGATGCCGCTTGTTCCAATTACTTTTTCTAATCCAGCTTCAAAGCCTCTCCTCAATTGAGAGAAGTCTACTTTCAACTCACCTTAGAAACTAAAATGCTACGAAATCTGGTGCACTTATAACCTTTCTTCAAAAAACAAGACTCAAACAAACAACTCCAAATCTTACTTACATCAAAACCGCGCGCTGTGGAATCTCAAAAACAGCCTAGAAAATTAAAATCAAAACACTATTGTAGAGACAAAAGTCGAGCGTAGTCTCGCTTCCCCAAGTCTCGCCTCTGATCCAATCACTGTTATCTCGAAATGCCCATCCATCTCGTATAATTCTTACGGCATCGTAGAAAGAAGAAAGTATCTACCTACACGGTAAAAGTCCTCAGTCTAAGTCGCGAGAGCCGTGCTCCATTTTATACACAATAATAATGAAAAAATCTCAAAAAAAATACGCCATATGAAAGAGCAAAAAACCCCCCCCGAAAAACTCTTAACTCTGCAATTAGCTTCTCAAAAATCTACGCGTACCCCTCGGTAAAGAGAAAATCCCAACCCATTTCTTATTCTCACTCCTCAACTGTACAATCTTGCGCTCATTCTGCCGCTCGCCCAGGTACTATATATATATTACTGCCTTAACGACTCAGCAGCCTCTTTTACAGTCTTTGAAAGAAGATGAGAACAAGTTGAGTGCTGGTAACCACTCCCCGCAGCCATCCAGAATACGCTAGTTTCTGTATACAACTAGCGCAACCGATCCTGGTTCTCACTTCGGTGCCGAAACCGGACCTGAATACTTTCGCTCCCATACTCTCAGAAGCGGTCACGTTAAGTTTGGGCTTGGACAGGGAGCAGTTAGAATAATACTTGACAAAGCGATTTCTAGAAGTCTGAGAGAAATTTTCAGTGTTGTTTTCCTATGACAATATGCTGCCGATCCGAAAATTGTTTACTCTATTCCCTCCCGGAGCTATGGCTTTTATCAAGTCCTCTTCTGAGGGACTGGTTTGAAATTGGGTACACCAGGTGTGGCAAGAAGCCTAGATCAAAAGAGACGGACAGGACAGGGCGGATATTTGGTGTTAAATAAATCTCGAAGTTTCCCAATCATTCCTCGATCCCTTCCCTTCAAGTACCTAAGTACCCAAGTACCCCCTCACGTGCCCTCGTATCACCCCAGATGCCGACCAAGGTATATAAGCCCTCTCCTCCCCCAGCCCCTTTTCCCTCCTCAACAACTACAACGGAAATGACGAGTTAGCCAACAACGAAGCAAAGCAGCAACAGCCCTCGCGAAAGCGGGCGATGTTGATATGTCTCGGGCTCACAACCACCACCATACCAGGGACAATGTGAAATTATCCGATCCGTCTTGTTGTTGTTCTTAGCACTCTTCTTTAGACATACTGTTGCTTCTCGGTGGGGATTAAGTACCGAGGTTAGATGGGTGTATGTTGGGTGATTTGCAGGATGCGATTTGGAGGTAGCAATTGGGAGGGGCTTTATCAAGGAAGTGGGAGGTATTTGTTTTCTGATCTCCGGGGATTTTCTTGGGTGGCTGTCTTGTTGTTGGGTAATTCCTTTTGTGTTAGCGAGTTGTATTTCGGGTGACGTAGTCGATTTGCAGGCACAATACCACACCAACGAAGTGGTCTAGGAACCTCGATTTCGACCTCAAGCTCGCAATTGAGATTCAAGAGTCGAGACTAATCGCAGGTACCCAGATATCTCTAGGTTCATTGTGGGCCGAGTAATTGGGAAGGAGCGACTTCGTTCTGAGGGTCGTATCGGATCTCTAGTCAGCGTATTGCTTCAATGGTCTGCAAGGATTCTTAGATGCTAGGTTCGACTTGACATGAGTTTCTTCTGGGTGGTATATCTAGTTGCCTGGGTTCGTACATGGCTTTGGGAATGAAGCGATATTAGGGTATTCTAAGGGAACACATCATGTCTGATTCTTGCACTGTGATTTGGGTTTCAGATTTGGGCTTCAATTGATGTATCGTAGACTGCTACTAGCACATTGACTTGATATCTAGTTGGAATCTGCCTATCTCCCTATTGCGTGCAATATTTTCCATCTGGGATTTTGTTTAGCAATTCGACGTTGAAAAGAAAACGGCATTTGGGATTCGATCAATGGGAACTTTTGTACACTCCATACAGAGGACCCTCAAACGAAAATCGTATCACCATTTCTGTACACAAACGTTTTTTTGAAGAGGGATCATGATACCATTGACCGTGCAAGAATGCAAGAAACGACCAGTAAAAGCGCCCGGCCTGTATTTAAGACCTTGCCAAACACTCCAAATGCTACCAAACATAAAAAGCGTATTTTCTTTACTTTGTCTCAGCCTCTTCCTCCTCACCGAACTGCTCCTTGTGCTTGGTAGCCGCTCTCTCCAACTTTCGCTCACGGGCAGCCTTGACCTTCGCACGCTTGTCGTCCATTTGTTGTCTCTCAGTTCGGTCACGGGCGGCTTCGGCCTTGGCCTTGTGAATCTGTTTCGAATGTTAGCATCCAAGCACCGGGTCCAGGATGAGTAGCAACATACGTGCTCGACCAACGCTCTCTTGTGCTTGAAGGTGTTACCCTTGCTCAGGTGGTAGAGCTCGTGGTATAGGTGTTTATCGATCTTGCCACTGGCACGGTACTTGGCTAGGAGACGGCGGAGAACACGAAGACGTCGCATCCAGACGACCTGGCTATAGAAGATATCAGATATTTGCCCCTCAAACATTCGCTCCCTCCCCCCTCATTCTCCCCTCTCCATGGGTGCGTACCTTGGCATACGAGCATCTGCTGTACCCTTTCTCTTACCGAAACCACGGTGTCTACCAATCTTTCGTGCGGCTGTGAGTTCGCGAGCGCGGGATCGGGAGTGCATGGTGACTGGCTTGCGGATGATGAGTCCATCAGCCACGAGCTTTCGGATGGTTTGGCGGGAGTTGGCATTGGAGATCTCGCTGGTCTCATTAGGATCGAGCCAAATCTTTCGCTTTCCGCATCCTACAACTGATGCCGCGAGGCGCTTTTGTGTAGTGAGGTTGACCCTGAAGAAGTCGAGATGTTAGCTGCTGATCCACTAAAATTCACGATGACCCGTCTGCCAACGAGTCCTGAATCGAATCGAGCGTCGCGAAATATGGCGGCATCGAAAAGAGGCTTTCGGGAAGGTGTATCTCTTACATCTTGACGGTTTCCGGGTCGTCGTTGATGGGTTGTCGTTGGTTGTCGATTGATATATTTTCTACGGACAGTGTATCGATTACTTCCGTCGCTTCGATTAGCGCGAAATCCTCGTGCCTGAGGCTGCAACTTCGAATTTTTCTAACCTTCGTGCGGGGGCAGGGCTTGCTTGCCCTTACGTTGTACCGAACGTAAAAGCGGCAACCTGCTTCGTCCTGTAACGCCACGCCCCTTGCTCTTCCAAGTGCCTTCCTTATCTAGGGCAACTTAAGTATTGACCCTAATAACCATTTACATCCATTTATTTTAGAATAAGAACTAGAAAGTTGGAACCGCATTCACTTTCGAGAGTACAACCAAAAAGAATTTCGGAGCGACTTTTGTGAAGTGAGCGAGATATCTTTCCGCATGTGGAAATATCGGTTCTACTTGTCAAAATATCTAGCTATAATCGGTGTGGATTGGAACTCGTGATCTTTCATATTTTAGATGGGATGTTGTCCTCTTTCCAAGGTTCTCGGACACTGCTCAGGTAAACATAAATACAACAAAAGAGGTGCATCGAAATATTCATTGCTCTAACTACTGGTACTTTTGTCTCAATAAAACCACCTGAGATTCGAAAATGTAAAGTGAAAACTCCCACCCATGCTTCTCAACACACTCGTGATACATATACTTCATGCTATCATTTACTCATCAAAAGCCCCCTCACCCAAATCAACCTTCCCAATACTCTGGATCTCCCGTTCATCATCAACCTCATCATTAGAAAGTCCCAATCCACCTTGACCGCCCTCCGCTTCTCTCCTCTCTCGTGCTGTGTTACCAAGTCTCAGCGCAACTCGCTTGAAGTAATCTTGCATGCTTCTCTTTTGGTTTGCTGGTAGGTTTTGGGTTGAGATGTACTTGTCGAAAACCTTGCTCTCCTCATCTACCACGTTGAATAGAGCCATGAATGCTGCCTCGGCGGCAAGCTTGATTGGAATGACGGGATCTCTAACGCTAGCAAAGATAGGAAGTGCCAACAATGGAAGATGTGGTCGGACGAGCTCCATATGATGGCGACAAGTAGTGCGGATGACGACGAGAGAAAGTCTGCGTGTATCGACTGAGCTACCAGGTTGAATGAGACCAGCTAGGGCTTCAAAGATGGGCTTCAGTGTCTCGAATTCGCTGCTTCGACTCTCAGAGAGTAAGTATTTACCCGCGGCCAATACACAATTGTCGGATATGAAGTTCTAGATTTCTGTATTAGCATTGCTCGTACAGACGGGCAACGAACTTACATTTTTGTTCAAGATGCCTTGGCAGATGACTTTTGGCAGGTCCTCAGCAAAGGCACTTTCGGTCAGCGATGAAGGTGCTTCATAGAGGACGGCATTCAAAGCCAACACAGATGCTTGGGAGAAGTGTGTTGTCATAACTCTGTTTTTGATCAACCCAGCAGCATTCTCTGATGGAACATTTTTGATCAAAGCTCCCAATAACTTGGCATTTGTGATAGCCATGGAAACATCACTATCTTCCAAATCGGTATCAATCAAAGCAAGGACAGCATTTCTTGATGCCTCACCCATATTAGCACCCGCCTTGCTGATAACTTCATACAGTGCCTTCAGCATTGCGGTACGAACGCCAGAATCTGATGTTCTTGAACCTGTGACCAGCTCTGCAATAAGAGGATCGATACGTGGTGTCAAAGTGATCAACGTGCCCAAAGCCTTTGCAGCTCTACTTCTAAGAACCTCGCTCGAAGTATCAGCAAGAGATTTGGCAAATGTTCGCTGAAGTTGAGGAAGGAAAGGCTTCAAGAGTGTTGGAATCTTTTCAAGCAAGTTGTTCAGGGTCAATAAAATAGCAGCCTTGACTTCCACTGATCTTTCGGAGACGACTCGAATAAGGGGACCGGTGATTTGAGTAACAAATGGCTTGAGAGAATCTCCGCTTGTTCTGTCGACAACATCGGATATAGCAAGGGCAGCTTGTGTACGTTGTTCTGCGGTACCATTCATCAAACCTTGCAAGAATATTGGCAAGATAGCATTGATTCCTTTGGGAAGTCCGAAACCCGGCAAGTTTGCTCCCGCAACGCCAACGTGCTGCAATGTTTGGCGCGTTGAGTATACAAGGGATTCCATCTCCTCCTTTTTAAGTTGTTTGGTAAACTCTGTCAAGGCAGTCCAGACAGCCTTCACCACTTCAGGGTCTCGGTCATCGAATGACATAAGAAGCGCTCTAATGATCTCTTGATTGTAACGGGAGTAATCAACTGATGCGGCGCCGAAGAATTTTGCAAGATGGTAAGCAGTTGCAGCCCGTCTTCGGTGATCTTCGTGCTTGACAAGTGTCAGAAGAACGTTCATCGCTGTGTTCAGCCCATCAAATTCATCAATAGAGAGCACAACAGTGTCAAATGACGCATTGAGATCCGCAAGCAACTCTTCGTCCTTGCAAGCGATGATGTTGTCCATGAGAGAGTTGAGGATGCTAGGTAGTCTTCGGGTGATCGATGACCCAGCAACGGTGGAAAGAGATGCTAATGCTTTAGCGTTGAAAGCAGACATCGGAGAAGCGGTGAGGGTGGGTATGAGGTTTGGAAGAATGATGTTGGATCTCGTAGTCTCAGTGAGCAAGGTCAACAACGCAGATAGGGCATTATCGGCTTCGTCTTCTGTTCGAAGAAGGTTCAAGAGATATGGTAGGACTTGGTCTACAGCTCTCTTGCCCAAAATATGTTGCAAGGAATCGAAAGCTTCTGCTGCTGCTTCGCGGACATCCTCGTCGGAGTCAATAAGAGCGATCCGGACAACGGAGATAAGGGTCTTTTCGTGATCTTCTAGTGCGTCGGGAGATGCTGAAGAAATGAGTTCTCGAAGGGCTATGCAAATTCCTTGCTTGGCATCCGTATCTGTGGATGTCTGCAAGCCCTCCTCTAGTGTTGGCAGTAACGTCGATAGTACGCCATCACCGGCCTTGCGAATGAGTTCTCCAAGAGCATTTCCAGCGATGACCTTTTGCTCCATATTAGAGCTCCCCAATCGCCGAATGATAAGCTGCGTAAGGGTGGGGATGAGTTCCTTGAGTGTCTTGGGACTGGCGACCAATGCCTTCCAGACATTGACCGCAGCAGTGCGGACAAGACCGGAGGTGTCGCAGCGGCAAATATACAACGATGAAAGCACCTTGTTTCTCTTTTCCTCTCCAAGTACTTCTAATAAGGAAGCTCCTGCCTCTTGTGCCCCTTCCTCAACTTCATCTTGTTCGGTATTTGCAGATATTCCAGTAAGGTTGAAGAGCAAATCACCAACCAGTTCGACGGAACTGAGACGAATTCTGTAGCTGTCATCCGCAAGACCTCTTTCAAGCTCAGGGAGGAGCAAGTCAATAGATTTCGTAGCAAAATTCTTGACCAAAAGTCTACCAGCACGGAGCGAGGTATCGCGAATTGATTCAACGTCATCCGCGAGGCCTGCAAGAATTGGGGGGATGATCTTGCTGAGATAGTTTGCAAAACTGTTTCCAAAGCATACCGGTAAGAATATGAAGAGTGACATGAATCCTTCGCGCACAGCAGCCTTGTTTGAGCTGACATTTTGCAAAATGGTTGGCAGAGTCTCTTCCAAACGACTGGTGCCCAAACCAGCGAGTACTTCACTGAGAGCTTGAGCTGAACCAAGTCTGTCTCCTGCACCAGTATCCGACTTCAAGGTCTGCATCAATCCAGGTATAAGATCCGGAAGAGTATCCTCTCCCAACTTCTCAATAAGAGAACCGAGAGCCTTGGAAGCTGTTGCGCGAGTTGTGGGTACAGGGTCAACAATAGCAACCTTGAGGCCGGCAACCAAGATTGGCAAGTGCGAAACGAGATCTTTTCTTTCAGTCAAATGAGCTAGACTTCCAATAACTTGAGCAGATTTTCGCTTCGTAGCTGATCTGTCGCTGAGGCCTCGCTCGAGGATACGAGCGACTAGGGCAAGAGAAGGTGCATCCAGATAATGGACGAACGATACCTTGATCAGTGAATCCAAAGCGTTGTCAGTGTATTTCGTAGGGTCGCTAAGTGCTTTGAGCAATACATCCACAAGACTTTTGATTTCTGGGTTATTGATGACTTCTCCAAAGCGCTTCAAACTTCGATTCGCAGCAAGTCGAACCTCCTTGTGGCTGTCATTGAGAACTCCTGTCAAAGGTGGAATAATTTCCGGCAAGCTTGAAGCCAGTTGTTGAGGATCCAAGTACGCCATAGCTCCAAGTAGGTCGCATGCACCCTTCTTACTTCTCCACTGCTGGTCGTCTAACCCATCGAGAAGAGTGGGCAGGATTTTCTTAACGCCGTAGGAACTCAAGCTGGCAAAACAAGCCTTGGCAGCAGCTAGACACCCATCTCGAATATCAGCACTTGCATCACCAAAGCTTGAGAGAAGTTGTGGCACAATTTGGATGACATAGGGTTCGAAGACCCGGCCCAAGATAGTTGGTAAAAGCTCGTATGCTAGTAAAGCGCCCTCTCGATGATTGGTATCCTTTTTGTTCTCGATTGCGGCTTTCAGGGTTCTCATTACCTGGAATTCTCTCAAAGCAGATATTCCTTTACCATTGACCAGACCAGCAAGTCCATAAGCAGCACCACGGCGAGCCGCGTACTTTTTAGAGTTCAATAGTCTGTCCATAACGTGATGGAAGTAATCTGGGGTACTATCACTTGAAGCGCGGACAAGGGGTGGCAAGCATTCCGCAACAGCGTATTGTACGGCCTCCGATGGAGTGCTAAGTGTTTCAAGCAAGCGGTTAACGACCTTTGGTATTCTGTCGTCTCCTGAGTCCAAGTGACGAGCCAAAGCACCATACATGATAATGACTGCTTCGTTGACTCGATCGGCAAATTCAGAGCCTTTGTCTGGAGCCTCTAATGTCTGTTCAAAAGTCTTCATCAGAGCTTCGACTTTGTTTTTGCCATGTAGCGCTATGATTGTTGTAGCGGATTCCACCATTTCTTCTCTTACGTTTGGATTCCGGTCCCCTAATGGTCCTTCCTCGATGAGGAATCTCAGAAAGTCGTCTAGCAACTGTTCTTCGAACACTGGCGCAAGTTCCTTGAATGCGATAGCAATACCATTTCTAGCCTCCCAAGGATCCGATAAGTCCATCTTCCTAGGCATACCGTATTCGTCGAGTTGAGGGACTCTAGGTTTTGCCAACTCTTTGTAAGAAGTTTTCAGTTGATCGAGCACATCTGGGAGGCTCGACGGATGGAGTTGCACGGCCTCTGCTATGGATCTCGAGGCAGCTCTCCGAAGCTGTTTGTCGAGACTATTGAGGTATGACAACATCCTAAAAGGCGACTGGGCGGAAATCTCAAATCCGCTCTCCTCCCAGATCTCACGCCCAAGCTCTATGTTCTCATCAACATCATCATGACATGCGAGCCATATTTCTTCAGAAAATTCAAGTTCGCTCATATCAATCTCAGCACTGATAGACTGCAAGACTGCGGTTCTAACCGAGACCTGTGGTACGATTGCACCCTGAGCAAGAATGGAAATCTCCGGGTCAGTAATATTAGGTGCGATGCATCGAGAAAGATCAGCCAAACAGTCCTTTATGATTTTGTAATGCTGGTTGTAAGCCTGCATTGAGGATATCAAGATTGTCAAAACTTCATCTCGTGGCACCAGGCTGTCGGAACAAGCATCAGTATGAAATGTGAGGAATTCTAGAGCAAGGACGGTTTGAGCTTCAGCATCATCGGTATCGCCAAAACCTCTTTCACGAAGTACCAGGAAAACAAGCGGCAGTATATATGTCAAAGAGACAGTGTCGAAGGGACGTTGTTCTCCTGAGAATCTGAGCCGGTAGAGTACTCGAGTAATCAATGGGCCAAGGGGTTCTTGTACTAGTTGTTCGTCTAGATGCGGGACGTTCAATGCTCTCAAGGTGGCGATACCAATGAAAGGCCGAAGTGCGCCAATACGGCTTGCGAGGATTTGTGAACAAGATATGTAGGCATCAGGAGCAGCATTTCCGATGAGAAGTCCGGCACCCGCATTAATGACATGTACTAGAGCTTTCACTGCAGGTCCAATCCATAATTGTGCTTCTGTAGGAGGTCCTGTCGCAAGACTGTGAATTATGCCAATTCCGCGCAGGAGTCTGGCTGCGACAAATCGGAGGTTGAGTCGAATTTCTGATTCCTTCTTCAATTGGGCTTTGACTTTGGCTGATTCCTCGGGTGTCAGTTTCTTCTGCTGTCCTTTCTTCTGGGCCAGTTGAGCTCTAAGGTCCTCCTCCCACTTTAGCGTATCGTAATCCTTGGTGTTCTTGTTTGGAACATAACTTTGTGACTTGGAAGCCAAAACATCGACGAATGGTATGCCTTCCTCAGTTCGGAAAATGGCTGCTTCCGTAGGGCCAACACCCCCCAGCTGAGCAGTATCAAGATCTTCTTGAATGAGGTCGACGATGCGCGATGTCATGACGTCTGGGGCAACAAACGCAAGCTCGGCAGCGGCGTTGAATGCAGCCCTTTTCACAACTTCAGAGTGCTGAAGCGCCAACTGCGTAAAGTTAGTTGATGAATTATTTCTAGCATGTTCATAAACTTACATTCTCGGTGAAGCTAGTAAAATGGAGAATCTGTTTCATCAATTGGTCGCCAGATTCTCGCGCAAGCTTACCAGGGTCGACTCCAACTCTCAGGCACAAATCAATCCAGTTCATTCGGGGTAGCAATTCTGGTCGAGAGAGGACCAAAAGTGAAATCATTTGGTCCTGACGAACATGCTGATCCACTGAACCACCAAATTGAGCGGTACTTGCCGGCGGTATACAAATGGATTTGACCACCAGGCGTAAAAACTGAGATTCGGTTTTTGCAGCAGATGCTGCACAATCCTTTTCTCCAATCTCGACAGACTGTCGCCAACGCCAAAGCCCTGCAACGACTGCCTCTGAAATTGGCTTAGGATTCTGGACGTAAATCTCGGAGAGTGTCTGAGAGGCGTCTTTTCTAAGTGCTGGTGGAACAGTAGACGAACAAATACAAAAGATCACGGCCTGCGCCCAACCAACCGCTTTCGCAGAATCTGGTTCCAAAGCGGAAATATCTGCCGAAAGAGAAGACAGCGCCCGAATGAACCATTTGAAGTCATCTTCACTCGAGAGTTTGCCAAATATGCGATGATTTAGCAAAAATGATGGTTTTGGATCCATAACTAGCGCTTGATTTGCAATTTGCGCCTTCTTCAACGCTGCATCTACTTTGCTATTAGATGTGGCGCCGAGCTTTGAGCGTGATATGGCTGTAAAGACGTAGGACGCGGTTACAAGACCAGACTGGGCTGCAGCAATGGGATTTCCGATTGTTTCTTGCCATGTTTCCATAAAAGCTGGCATTACTGCCTCGGCGAGTCCGGAGAATCCACTCAATTCCTCTTGGTTTTTGACGTTCCAAAATAGCTCCCCAAGGCGGATCGCCCAAAGCCTTTTAACAGGCACCTTTTTATCAGAAAGGCCTTTCACAAAAGCATCAACAGCTGGTTTTGGGACTTCAAGTCCATTCGAGAGGCCCCACTGGAGGTAATGAAGAAAAGTTAAAGTTTGTGCGCTGAGTGCTGCTTCATTGGCCTCTTTACCTGAGCAAACGGCCAAAGCAGGAGTTACCAACGCTGCGGTAGACTGAGAAATGGGCAAAGAGGTCAGCATCTCTGCGTGGCTAGCTCTTTGATCTGCTGAGGGTAGCTTCCCAGACTTCAAGGGGTTGAGTATGTCCTCTGCAATCTTTGTAATGACATCTGTATCGTGACATTTCAAAACTATAATTTTGAATGTTGAAAGAGCACCGTGACGTATTAGGGCATTGGTGGACTTGATACTTGAGAGAATTGGTTTCAGTAATTTGGTGTGGAGGATAGCCGAAAGGTCTATTGATTCGGGGAGGGAGTGGAAGAAACGCTCAATAAGGCCATTCAGAACAATTTCAGGAGCTCTAAGCAGAGCTTTCTCAAGTGGAGGGATAACGTCTCTTTCAACGTCTTCCTTGGTTGTGAATTCCCCAAAGAAGTCCTTGAGTCCATCGGCGACATGGGGCATGACTGGAATTCGTGATCCAACAATCTCTCTATTGTAGAAAGCGTATATCTCGGACTTCTGGGTTGAGAAAATCTCCTTGGCAGCTGCTAATCTGGCGCAAACACCAGCAACTACCCCAAGCATAACACAGTTTCTCGTCGAAGGGCTGGGTCCCTTGGAAGAAAGTCTCCGTACAACATCCTCAATAGTCTTTTTTCTCGTCTTCTCGTTGGCAAATACCGTCCGTAATCCGCGCCGAGTTACTACCAGGGCAGAATTTTTGACATTGGTACGCGATGATTCTCCGAGGCATAGGTCCAGAGCTTGAGCGTTGCTGATAATTGTTTCTAGTCCCCATTTCTCCCAATGGGTTGTATCGGTTATTGTTTGTAGCAAAATGCTGCACCACTCGACGAGGACGAAAGCATCTGCCGGTGCGATCTTAACTTTCGAAGATTCGGTATGTACCAGCTTGACAAAATCCGCGAGCGCTTCAGGAGCAGCACCGGAGCTGAAAATGACTTTTATACAGCGTTGTACGGCTCTGCGCGAATTTCGATCGTTGTAGTAGGAATATGTGCGGAAGAAAAGTTGGAGGAGAGGAGGGAAGAGCGTCTGATTTATGTCTGCGCCAGCAATTATGTTAGCCTGTTGCCTAATAAGAGGACTTTGTGAGGATCATTCCAATAGAGTAGTGCATACCATTATTCGTCAGTCTCTCTTCCAGAGTGTGGAGACTTGCTAGTCGGGTGGTTGTAGATGAAGAAAGCAATGCGGTTCTGGTTGCGGCAAGATCAAGCTCCACCACAGCCAAACCATTTACCTCCACCTCAGTCATTTTGCAAAAGACACAAGCTTGTCATTGCCCGCGGATCGAAATTCGGAGGGAGGGCGTTGATATGGCGTTGGTGACGGCGGGGGGTTTATTTTATTTGGGTTGAGCGGGTGGAGAACCTAAAAGTTCGGCGTGAATCCTCACCGGCCGACCAACATTTCAATTCAACATCGCCAGATCGCCAACCAAACACTAACGAACACTTTTACAAAATTGCCCAGAAGTGCATACAAACTCCATAATTCCTATTTTAACATGGCTGGGGGTAAGAAAAAGAAGAAACCCGCGGCGAATCCAGCCAGAGGCGTCGCAACCACCTCGATTGTCTCGAAATCCAAAGTCGATGTTCCTGAGGAGACAACCCCTCCAAAGGAAGCCGACACCGTTGTCGAGCTCCAGCAAAGCACCGCGACAACATCTACGGGGACAGAATCAGGTAACAGGGCGGCTGGTCTACCACAGAAAGAACTGAGTCCTGAGGAATTTGAGCGACAGCTTGAGACGACGGATTTACAGAACTTGGTCGAGAAACACGCACAGAAGTCGAAGAGAGATGCGGCTCGTCAGAAATCTAGGCTAGAAACCGACCGGCGAGTGCTACGAGGTCAAGCGGAGAGCCTGAATACGAGAAAATGGCTTCCACCGGAGCTCATGGAAGAGATCTTGGATCTCGTCCTGGCAGAAGGCCGATTTACTGGAATGACATCAGATCTCTCTGGCAGCGTCAAACCTCCTTCGGAGGAAGAGCTAACAATTAGACTCTGGACCCTGCAACAAGCACTCAACGGGGCGGGTTTTGTGGAGGAGAAGATCACTCTGGCTTTGAAGTTTGTTCTTGATATATCAGACAAGATAGGCGTGGGAAACAAAGATGCAATATGGGGAATGGAAGAGGCGTTGGATTGGTTAGCTCGCGCCTGTACGAGAGAAGAGCTTCCAGATTATGAAAATTGGCAAAGGAGGCCAGCAGCAATCCTCTCCAAGTCACAGCCAGGTTTGTTCTTCCCAAAATAGTCACAATGCCGTATTCAACATGCTAACCAGTTTGGATCATTAGCAACACCATTTGAAAGTCCACTGCCGTCTGGTGCAACCACCCCGCGTCTCGAGTCTGACACTAGACATATGGGACATGTTACTTCAAACAGCGCCGCCTCTCTGATTGATAAAAAGCGCACGCCAGCCAAGAAAGCGGCTGCTATTGTAGATTACGACAGTGATATTGATCCTGACGATCTTCTTCCAGTTTATTTAGAGTGCAAGACAAAATTATTTCAGTCACAACAGACCAAGTCAAAGCGGCCAGGTACGCGGCCAAGTGGTCGTGGTGCTCCTCAAGAAGCACAGCTTCCAAGCGACCCGGAGACAGCAAAGGCAGTAAGAAAAATCAAGAAAATACAAGATGATATCCTTTTTGATCAGTATGTCGCCGACCAGCAATGGGAATTGAAGCGAATACAGCTTGAAAAGGAGGCTGCGACGCGTCGAATCGAAGAGCTGAAACAAGCAGAAAGTCTCGCTTCCCTCGAGCTAGAGACATTAATCGACTCGGATGATGAGGTTAGCAAAGAGGCCGCCAAGATTGGGGCGGCTCTACTTGAGGACAATGGCAGTGACGACGATGCCGCCCTTGCAGACCTTTTTGCAAGTCTGCCGGTCAACGAAGTTGATCCCATAACTGGAAAGAGTACTACAGTGGTCAATAACGCTGATGGAACAAAGGTTTCAATCCGGGATTTTGGGAAATGGACGGGAGTCAACCCAACAAGAGTTTTAGAGGAGGCATGTCGGGCAAGGTATGATTCTTCGTGTTTAATTCCACTTTTCGATTGTTAACACAAGTCAGGGATTCGTCGGCAAGGTTGAGTTTTACTTTGGTGTCAACCTCAAATTATGCCAATCGACATTCCCTCCGTATCACCTGGTCAAAGGTTCAAGATGTTACTGTACTAACTTTACCTCCTCACATCGAATATAACCCTTTACCAAAATCGCAAACATTTACCATGACATCTATTTCGACACCTGACTCTAAACAATCCGAAGCATATGTTGCCACAGTGGCTTTGTTTGTAATTTTCGGTTCGTCTTCTAGAGAGGACAAGGTGGTGCTACGACTACCAGCTACATGGCGGGACTTGTGGACTGAGTTCGCGAATGAAAAGAAAGAGAAAGCAGATGAACTTGACAGGGAAAGCATTCGCACGCTCCGTGACATGGTCCGAGAGAAGAAAGACCAAGAACTCGAGGATGGCGTTCTTCTGAAGGGTGCTTTCAAAGGCCGTGGTACATCTCGTACTCTTGATAATGGCGGAGAATCAATGGCAGATAATGCATCCAGGTCTTTGCTGGCGCCGGAGGCATACCAGAGAATTTGGTGGGAAAAGTCCAGCACGCCGAGCTACCAATATATGCTAGTGAGTTACTTGGTCTGCACGTCTGCATTAATTTTGACATTTGATAGCAATCTCGATCACAACTACCAATGTGGGGGTTCAAACAAAAAGTTCTTTCCGCAATCGACAGTCAACAAGTTGTTATCATATGCGGAGAAACCGGTTGGTAAGTTTATTTATATACTGATAGATTCTTCAACTCATCTTTTTTAGTGGCAAGAGTACACAAGTTCCTGCTTTTATTCTAGAGCATCAACTTTCACAGGGAAAACCTTGTAAGGTTTATTGCACCGAGCCGCGACGTATATCAGCTATATCTCTTGCGAGACGTGTCAGTGAAGAGCTTGGGGAGCGCAAAAATGACCTTGGGACGCCTCGTTCCCTTGTAGGTTATGCGATTCGACTCGAATCAAATACCTCAAAGGAGACACGACTTGTCTACGCCACTACTGGTATTGTTATGCGAATGCTCGAAGGGTCAAACGATCTCAAGGACATTACGCATATTGTTTTGGATGAGGTCCATGAGCGTACGATTGACAGCGATTTTCTCTTGATCGTTCTCAAGAAATTGATGGTTCGGAGACGTGATCTCAAGGTGGTTCTCATGTCCGCTACTGTTGATGCTGAACGTTTTTCTAAATACCTAGATGGCGCCCCCGTGTTGAATGTGCCAGGCAGAACTTTCCCAGTACAAGTGCAATATCTCGAAGATGCCGTTGAGTTGACAGGATATTCTCTTGACAATGGCCAGAAGGAAAAGCTTACCGATCTTGATGACGATATTGATGCCGGCGAGATGGTGGTCAGTGATGCCGCAAAGGCTGAGAATACCAAGGCACTTCGTGGGTACAGCGGTAAAACAAGGAATACTATTGCTCAAATGGACGAATATCGCATTGATTTCGACCTAGTTACCCAGCTGCTTACCAGAATTGCTACTGATGAGCAATTTGGCATGTACAGCAAGGCAATATTGGTTTTCCTACCCGGTATCGGAGAAATCAGGCAGCTCAATGACATGCTTGTTGGGCATCCGGTATTTGCCGCCAATTGGTATGTCTACCCACTGCACTCGACTATTGCAAGTGAGGATCAGGAAGCTGCTTTTCTGGTTCCCCCTCATGGCACAAGGAAGATTGTTCTTGCAACGAACATCGCTGAGACTGGTATCACCATTCCCGATGTGACCTGCGTCATTGACACAGGAAAACATAGAGAAATGAGGTGAGTAAACTCCGCTAAACTTTATCCCAATTCTAGTTCTGATACCCGAATAGATTCGACGAAAGGAGACAACTTTCTAGGCTTTTGGAAACATTTATTAGTAAAGCGAATGCCAAACAACGACGAGGTAGAGCAGGAAGAGTCCAAGATGGACTGTGCTTTCATTTATTTACGAAATATCGGCATGACGAGCTCGTAAGTCTTAGTTCCCCACTCACTTATTTCTCCA
This sequence comes from Hymenoscyphus scutula, assembly GCA_001399465.1. Classification (NCBI taxonomy): domain Eukaryota; kingdom Fungi; phylum Ascomycota; class Leotiomycetes; order Helotiales; family Helotiaceae; genus Hymenoscyphus; species Hymenoscyphus scutula. The sequence continues at coordinate 75,561 of LKTO01000198.1, forward strand.
TTCTCATTCTCTCTAGATGGCGGACCAGCAAACTCCTGAGCTCCTTCGATTGTCTTTGCAGGACCTTGCAATCCGTGTTAAGATTTGTAAGCTTGGAGGCATTGAAGAGACCCTCGGTGAAGCTTTAGATCCACCCCTACCAAAAAACATCCGTCGTGCCGTTGATGCTTTGATTGATGTTAGAGCTCTCACCCCGGGAGAAGACCTGACACCCTTGGGTATCCAATTGGCGAGACTTCCGCTTGATGTGTTCTTAGGTAAACTCATCCTTCTGGGCAGCATATTCAAGTGCTTAGATGCAGTCATCACTGTTGCTGCAATTTTATCATCTAAATCCCCCTTTGTTGCGCCTTTTGGATCTCGAAACCAAGCTGACACCATTCGCCAATCATATCGTCGAGGTAAGTGGCTTCTCGCCTGCGATATATCAGCCTCCTCCAAGCTAATGTTTCAATAGGGGACTCGGATCTTCTTACCGTCTATAATGCCTATCTAGCATGGAAACGGGTTTGCCTTAGTAACGGTTCTGAATATCAGTTTTGTAAAAAGAATTTTCTGAGCCAGCAAACTCTCGGAAATATCGAAGACCTGAAAGGGCAACTTGTAGTTTGCTTGGTAGATTCGGGGTTTTTGCCTCTTACCGAGGCTGAAAAATCCAACTTGAATAGGCAAGTCATCATATGCTCATCTTCCCTTCTTTCTAACAAATTTAGAACACGATATAACACTCGCCGCCGCCAGTTTTTTGAAATCCCTCAGCGAGCAAATGTCAATAGCGATAACGATATTATCACAACATCGGTCATTGGCTGGAGCTTCTATCCTAAACTACTAATTCGGGATGGAAAAGGATTTCGCAATTGCGCCAACAACCAAACGATTAGTCTCCATCCCTCCTCCATCAACAAAGGTCACCATGAGTTGAAGTGGCTTTCTTACTACCATATCATGCAGGCCAAACAGTATGTTTCCAGTACTTTTAAGCTCTTTCAGGATGCTGATTGCACATATCTAGATTCTACAATGCCCACGAAACAACCTCCATCGAAGAATTCTCAATCGCCCTCCTGTGTGGTGATGTGCGATGTGATGTGAGTACTCGATTAGAATTCAAAAACACAAAATAAATACAAATGTGCTGACTTTGTACTTCCCAACAGATGTATGCGGGTGTTTTTATTCTTGACGGAAACCGTGCTCGTTTCGCCGTCTCCGACTGGAAGACAATGCTAGTGATTAAAACTCTTAGAGCCAAACTTCGCGACATCATGACAAAATCTTTCAAGAATCCCGGAAAACCACTCACTGGTCAACAGCAACGGTGGATGGAAGTATGGCAGAAGATTTATACTTTAAAGAAAGAAGGGGAAGTCACAAGAGAGTGAGCTGTGGGGCTTGCTAAGGGATTAGACAAATGCATTGCATAGGGAACCCATATGAAACATGTGAACTGACGACGATGGGATGCATGGGCGTTTTATTGTATGTTTTGTCTTAGGATGAATGTTTTGGGAGGAACCAGTTATCGATGCATAGAAAGCAGGCAAGGTAGATAGCCAGAAAAGTGTCAAGTAATGAGAAATCTCGTTCTGAGCCCCCTAAAGTGTCATTCTACCCTAGTTAACTTAGCGACTACGACTCATTTTTGTCCCTTACAAGACACCTACCTTGTCCTTCTGCCCCATCGCATCTCATTCGTCATCCTCTTCCCCCTCCACAAGCCCGTTAAAGACTCTGCCTTTCGCTACTTCCCGTTCTACCCACATCGTCCATTCATAATAAGGCATCCATTCTTCAGGCACATCACGATGCAACGAGCTAAACCACCTACCTGTAACCCCCTCATTTCCTCTCTCCTTCGTCTTTCCTTCCTTTCCAGCCCACTCGTTTCGAGTGACAGGTGTCATAGTGAGTTGCATAGCTACAAAATGAGCTCCCAAAATCATGCAAACACGATTTGCAGGATTGGTAAGATAAGCGAATGAAGATTGGGGTGCAAAATAGGATACATATCCATAGATTTTGCGCAGGGAGGCATAACCTGTCTCGGAAAATTAACGACCTAAACTTGAGACTCGAGGATGGAGTACCAACCGTCTCTGGAAGACGTGATAAGGGATCGAGCTATTTCATGTAACATTCTGTATACCTCCTTCTCAACGGCATGTTGGCACAATGGCTCCAGCTTCTCCAGGCTATCAAGAGCTTTCCTCACTAATTTTGGATGTACCAACGGTGCTTCTACCATCAAGCGATTGACAGGCTCAGGGATGTCCTGTTGATCAAAGACATTCTCAAACAGTACTCGATGGCGTTTCATGCCCATCTGATATCCCACCGTCACAGCACCACGGATAAAAGTCATGTATTCGAGAAGTCCATCTTCAAGCAGAACCGATTGAAATAGAAGTGAAAAGCAAGTTGCAAGCATTGCATTTCCCTGTTCGAAATTGGCGAGACCGGCAGAAATGGCCGCATTGAGTCGTGTGATTGCTGTTACTCGGTGAGATATGGCTGTGCAAGAAAGAGCTTGCGAAGTGACGGGATTAGGGTCTTTCTCAGCAAGTTCGGAAGCACTCAGCGCCATCATCGCGTGGAGTAAATACTCGTGCTACTTCGAGTTAGTCTGTACCTCAGTATAGTACAGAGCATTTCAATTGAGACTCATACCTCGTGGGCAATAGCAGGAATCTCATGTTGCCACACACTGTCGCTTCCCACGGGATGATGCGGATAAGCCTTCTCGATAAAATGGTGGAATAATCTGAAGTCACTGGCATTGAAGACTGGTCCAGGTGATTTCGGTACCATAGGAATAGGAGCAAGGGAATCCTCTTTTCGTATCTTTGTCCCGTTTGGGCTTCTTCGGGCTTGGGGCTGCATATTATCCGGCCATTCGCAGATCATTTTTCGGTGCGCACAATAATCACATGCTGGGCGGTTTTCTTTGCACTTGATTTATCTCTATATTAGTTTATCATTCTTCTTCGATTTTTCATAGTGTTTTTGTGGAAACTTGCCTTGATTCGTGCCCTCTTGCAGTTGAAGCACCCCCTTCTTGACTTTGTATGTCCTTTTCTGCCTCGCTTCTTCTGTGTGTCAGAAGATACTGATAAATCGTTTTCATATGTGAGAGGAGTGGGTAAAGCACTGGGAGGCGCCGAAACCCCGCTTGACGATGCCAAGGTTTCTGGAGAATGGTCTGAAAGTTCAGATACAAACTCAAGGTGTGAAATCGACATGCTGAAAAAAGTTTCTAAAACGTTGCTATCTTTGATGGGAGGAGTAGAATCTTCGTCGTTCCCTTGCACGTTGCCCCGATTTTACTGTCGTAATATTATCTTGTAAGGTTAACGACTCAGAAAAATAGAAATGTGCCTTGAGACTTAAAAACGTTCAATCCTATTGTTGTAATGTTTCTTTCAGCTGAATCAAATGAGATAGGAGGCTGGGCTGTGCAAACAATAGCCGTTGCCTGATTCTTGTGGCTGAATGAGGCTTGCATGATCATCTTAAATTTCTTAGTAGTCACATGACAGCCCCGAAATGGATAGCATTGAAGATTATCGCAAATAAGATAGACACCAGCTTGGCCATTCTATATGGGGGCTATAAGGGTGGTTGTGACAAGTAATGAATGGTCCGAGCACTTGTCTTGTGCCAGATTTATAGACAAATTTAACAAAATCCACGTCAATTGATTAACATGCCATGCTCGCCTCTGGGAAGGTTAAACCAACAATATTTAATTAAGCGAAGCGAAGCTTTATTTCTAAATAGAATCTTAATCAGACAGTCAATAAAAATGGTTCTTTTGTTCTCTCTCCTAGTGATTTCTTCTCCCCCCTCCTCGCCCTCTTTCTCTTCCTACTTTCTCCCTTTTCCCTTTCTTCTCCCTCTCTCCTCTTATCTCATGATAGAATATAGGGTATGTATACCTCAGGGATTAGACACAATAAAGAAAACTCAGATAGCGCGCCACTTCTTTAGAAAGCATCGCTAAGACCTTCTTGTAGAAGAAGCCCAGGTAGGAACCGGACAATGCTACGAATTTCAGGGATCAGATGCGGTTTAATTGTTACAATAGCGTTGACTCCCAAGTTCTCCGATAAATTTGCAATATCAGCAAGAAATTTCTACACAACCGTAGTCTCTTCTATGATCTGGGCCCAGAAACTAGCATCAACAAGAGTTAAACAAAACTGGTGATTCAATACGAGTTCGTGTTTGGGCATTGCGGTTTTCTTCGTCTGTAGGCTCAAATCTTCAGGAAATGCCGGAGAACATATCGTACGATTTGATTCCTTGAGATCATTTTGAGGCGCTTTCACTAGCTGCCGGCTGAAGAGGATACTTTAAAAGTTCGGAGAAACCTGACTTACGAAGAACCTTAAGAGAATATTATACAAATAGAGCGTGGTGATATGGCTGGTTTTGCAATATCAGGACATGAGGCACGAGAGTAAGACTCGTTAGTGAAGACAACAGGACTTAGTCAAAGTATGGGGTGTCAACTAATTCTTCTAGCATTTAGAGGTCTTGTGGTTAATATCTTTCCAGGTTGGCAAAGAACACTGAGGCATGCGCTTCAATTTTTCCACTCGTGGTCGACTAGCTATACTTGTTAAGCGAAGCGTTGATTCAATTTTTACAAACTCAACTTGCAAAGCAAGAATAAGGATTTATGTAAATCTAGCAGTCATTTCCCATCCCGATTCCGATAACATCTCCAACAAAGCATCAACATTTTCACCTGCAAGCTTCATGCTGTCATCAGCCGATTCATTTGTTCCTGACAATTTTGCAAGGTCTGCGGCGGAATTTCCATCGTTTCCTATGCGTGAGATATCTGCTCCCTGGTCCAACAAAAGCTTGATTACTTGCAACTGCTCCGAATGCCCATACCTACAAGCACACATCAAAGGTGTCCAGCCTGAGTCGCTAGAAACCAAATTTACATCTGCTCCGTGTTCAATAAGAGCTGCAACAGCCTCTTTAAGCCCCTCCATACAAGCTAGATGCAATGCAGTGTCGCCTTGGAAATTTGTTCCATTAATATGAGAAGCGCACCCAGCTTTCAGAAGCATTTTCAACATGCCCACTCCTGCATCTGCTGTATATTTCTGGGTCCGAAGAGCAATAATCAACAAGTTCTCTTCTTGGAAAGTCACCAAATCGAGATCTGCTCCCCTGTCTATCAATAGTTGCGCAATATCGTCATATCCATGAGCAACTACTTCGTGTAAAGCCGAGAATTCCAACTCATTGGTTGCATTGATGTCTGCCCCGAAATCCAAAAGTTTCACGATGAGATTGATACAATGAGTGCCGAAAGGATGCAGTTCAGCCACATAATTAAGGGCAGTGCCCCCTCTGTAACTTCTTGCCTCAACATCCGCGCCATGATGGAGAAGGAGGTCGACTACATCCATATGCTCTTTTCGGATTGCATCAAAAAGTGGGCGTCCAAGAACACCGTCAGAGAACTCATCCCCATTTGGACCAACACCCTGATTCATGAGAGCAGAAACAACTTGAACGTTGCCCACATTAATGAAATGTCTCAATGCATCACGGCCAGCCTTCTCGCGATCTTTGTAGTCCGACCCCACGATCAAAATCCACTCTATTTCCGATCCTGGCTCTGCAAAATCGAGAGGAATCTTCTGATATATATCACCAGCTTCAGGATCCGCGCCCTTGGCAATAAGATGGCGTACTGTTTCTGTATGGCGACCCAACACCGCGAGGTGCAGTGGGGTTTGATCCAGCTCGTTGTCTCCATTTTTGTTGGCGCCTTTGCGAATAAGGTAAGAAACAGTTTTTACATCTCCTTTCCGAGCGGCAATATGAAGTGGAGTTTCACCGTTTATAGAGGTGGTGAAAATGGCGTCTGGTGTTTTGCGAAGAACATTCTGCATCCCGGTGATGTCGCCTTTCTCAACCATATCATGAATAGTTTCAGTGTTCACGAGTGTGGGTGTGGGGCTTGTACTGCGTCCACTGGGGTCTGGAGAAGGAGAACGGGATCGGGCCATAACATCAAGCCGGTCGATAATCTCTAACTTATGGGAGACAAGGAGGTGGGTAAGATACTCATTTTGATGCCCGATATCTGCAGAGATAAGATTGCGACTTTCTTTAATGCTATCAAGGATGTCTCGACCTGTTCGGTCAAGGCTATCGAAGCGGCACCGTTGGTCAAGGTTTTGGCTGTTGAAACGATGTCTTTTTGTATTAGCATGGTTTCAATATCAGAAGAGCAAACACTGAACCTACTTGATGGAAACCAAAATCCGCGTGTCCAATTGTTCTTTGTGAGCCGTTATTCTAGCAGCTAAGGCATCCAGCTTTTTCTTGTTTTTCAAATATTTCAACGCGTATTCCATACTGGCTAACTTGCCCGAATCTCCCTCCTTCATTTTCAGCGAAGCGAGGCGATCCAGCAGCTCCTTTCCAATTTCATTACAACTACAGCATAGTTGTCGAATTGCGAGATCATGATGGTCAATTACATTGCTCTTATCAATCTGGAGTGGGATATAGGCAAGCTGAGCATTCATTTTTTGTAAATCTTCGGTAAGCCTTGACAATTCTGCGTGTTCACAAATTACGCCCTCTGAGCTAGCATATACTTCTTTCGCCGTGGTGACAAGTCGAAGGGTGGTATCGACAATTTGAACGACAGCAGCAGCAGCCCCGAGGATCGTCAATGGATCGGCCATTTGATTTCGGAGGCAACGCCACTGAATAAAAAAAAAGTGAAAAGGAGGCAATATGGCGACCAACGTTGGCATCCAACTTATTTTGCTATCGAGTGGCGGTTGACAACAGAAGTGTCTGCCTGATGAATGTAAGCTGTACGAGCAGGGTTTGTAAGGAGTGGGGTCATTCAAAAGTCGCACGCAACCTGTTCTTAAACTAACTGCTTACCATATCACAACAATAATAACTCTAAAATCCAAACACATTAAGAAGTTTCTTTTAGAAAATACCTTCCGATCAAATATTTCCATTAATTATTACACAATAGTGTTGTTTTTAGACAAGAATCGAGGGACTGGCGAGAGCGCGGAGCTCCACCAGTTAGAAATCGACTTGACAACAGATTCTTCACAAAGTGAACTTGAACATTAAACCACGACGCGTAAAATGAACTCGATAAAAGGAGCAAATACTGTTCTTTACAGTTTTCAAATTCTATTCAGGATTAATTTAGTATTTTCCGAATTCTTTTGGGTGGTGGTTTGGTGGGTGCGGCACAGTGGCAGTTTTTCAAGCATTGGGCGTGCGATTCTTCATTTCTCTATCTTTCATAATTCTCGTCTTGAGTCATGTTCTGAAGAGACTATATGACAAGCCAACAATGCTAAATCATTAGAGCTTCTTACGCTGAGTGTTTCTATAATTCGCTCTTGGGCTTTTACCTGCTAACGGTAAGAGAAGTATGAGGGAAGATAAGACATTCGACATAATAAATTTTAGTTCCTCCTGAAAACACAGCTTCGCATTATAGTGAGGATATATTTTGCTGCAACTTCGCGTATTTGGAACGAAAGAGCCTCGAATTGGCAGATAATTCCCTCCGTGCCTCCACTGTGTGTTCGACCTCGAGGCGAATTTCCAGCTTGAAGCTCAGGGTACTACGTTGCGTCTCAAATAAAATAACTACCAAGTATCCCAAGAGTATCATTGCACCGTGCCAATTGTTGCAGGAGAGACTCGTAGTCCTTAAGAATAGCCGAGAAAACTCGGTATAGAAAGAAGGGTTAGCAAGTAATAGGCAAATAAAGCACGCCAACCAGATATACAAATTCTTGGATAAGAGCAGTAGACCCTTGTCATGTGGTTGTGGGTTGCAGAAGCTATTTTGATGGTGAAGCTTTGAAGAGCTTTGCGCAATTAAGCAAGGGACTTAAGTCTAAATCTTTACATAGAATGATAACGTATTTCCCGGTCGAGCCGATCACCCGGTCGAGCCGATCACTAGAACACCAAAACGCTACAACTTTACAAATATTATAACAACGTCATTCAAAAAACCCTAGCTACTCTATACTAATCAAAAT
>LKTO01000199.1:0-83094 GCA_001399465.1 Hymenoscyphus scutula
AAGTTAGTATAGAATAGTAATATAAGTATTATTTCTATAGTTAAGCTATTATATATAAACTAAGCTAAAGGTAATAGTTCTACCTAGTTGTTCTATTAGTAGTTTATATAGTAATAGAGGTATATTTTAACTACTTAATTTATATATTCGTTTCCTCTATTAGTCTAGAGGTAGAAAGCTATCGAAAGCTTTCTTTTTATATCTAATCGCTCTATAAGAGTAGTCTAGAACTTTAAGGTAAAGAGTTTATCTCTATCTAAGAGTATCTCTATTAATATTTTATGTCTTAAGATTACGTCTCTTAAGTATATAAATACTAGATGTTCTACTATACTAGACTCTATATATAGTATTAGTATTATATATTTAGTAAGTCTTTCTATAATAACTAGGATTAAGTTATATTTAACTCCTGTTATTAGATCTCTAGATTTTAGTAGTTTAATAATAAAATTCTAAGAGACTAATTTCTAAGGTATCTATAGAATAGAAGTAGTACCTATCTATCTATATAGTAGCTAGTATAAAGCCTTATTCTAGGTATAGGTATTATACTCCTTTATTATATCCTTAATAATCACTAGTAGATAGTCTATAAAGTAGTGTTATTTAATCTACTAAGTAGTTCTTCTTATTTCTTAATATCTATAAGCGAGTACTAAATAGTACTTACTAATAAACTACTTTATATATTCTTTTAGAACCTATAATTTTCTATTATAGTACTAGTTCTTTCTTTTATATATATTCTAGATTACGTCTAGCTATAGATCTACTATCTATATAGCTATAATTTAATAAACTATTAGAGCTAAGTCTCTATTAGATAGCTCTTTTAATATTACTATCCTTATATATTCTCTAGCTTCTTTATAGCCTAGTTTACAACTAAGAGCGTCTACTCTTAAATTTATTATTCCTATAATATGTTAGATAACGATGTTATAGTATAATAGAGTTTCTAACCATCTAGTAAGGTACTCGCTCGTAAGTTCCTTAGTAGTTGTAAAGGTTTAGAGATTAGTATAATTAGTAAGGACTGTCACCTAATACTTTGTTTCTTAGAGGTAGATTTTCTAATACTCTAAAGTAAAGACTATAGTAAGTAGTTCCTTCTCGAATATAGTATAGTTCTACTATACTAGGTCTAGTATTCTAGAGTAGTAGGCTATAGGTATTAATTTTCCGTTTTCGTCTAGCTATAGATGTATAGCACCTATTACTATATCTAATAAGTCTATTTCTATAGTACTCAGTTTCTCTAGATTGTAGCTATATAGGATTAGTTCCTTAGTAAAGTATTTCTTTATTATCTAAAAGGCTATCTCTATAATCTTATTCTATATAAAAGATACTCCTTTATATATAAGGTTTATTATTAGTTTTAATATTCTAGTATAGTCTACTATAAACTAACGATAGAAATTAGTAAATCTCTAGAAATATTAAATATCTTTAACGTTTTTTAGTAATTTCTAGTTAATAACGTCTCTTATCTTATCTAGGTTAATTTCTATTTATTCTAGAGATATTATTTAGCCTAGAAACTTTATATAAGTTACTCTAAACTTATATTTTAATAACTTAAGTTAGGAGTTTACTATAGTAAGTCTTTTTATAACCTTATATATATAACTCTTATATTTCTCTACTTTATCTAAGTAGATTAGAATATTATCTAGGTAATAAATAACTATTACCTCTAGAAGACCTTCTAGAATGTTATTGTTCTACCTCTAGTAGGTTACTAGCGCGGTAGCTAATCTGAATAGTATTACTATATACTTATAGAGTTCTAAGAGTAATCTAAAAGCGGTTTTCTACTCGTTGCCTACCTTAATTCTAATTAAGACATAAGCGTTCTATTAGTCGAGTTTTATAAATATCTTAGTAGAGCTAATTCTATCTAGTAGATATTATTCTTCTAGTAGTAGATAAGCGTTCTTAATTGTTATATTGTTTATATCTTAGTAGTTAACGTAAACTCGACCTGTTAGGTTATTCTTCTTACTAACGACTAATATGTTTAATAGAACAGGTAATTTAGATCTCTAAATATAACCTTTCTTTAAACCTTCGACAATATAGCTCTTAAAGTGTTATAGCTTAATCTAACTATAAGGCTACATTTTCTGTTTCTTAAGGTTATAACTCTTCTTTAATTTAATCTTATAATTCTATAGACGATATTCTAGTAGAGCTTATAAGTCCTCTAGGTTCTTAAATAATTCCGCGAATTCTCTATACTATATAGATATTATATTATTAGCTTTCTAGCTAACCTATAGAGAACTCTTAGTAAGGTGTTCTAGCGTCTTAGAAGAGGTAGCGCTAACCTTATTCTAGCTATATAGTTAAGGCTATAATCCTTTATAGTTATATTAGCTAAAAGTTATTATTTAGACTTTCTAGTTAATATCTAGATTATATTCTCTAATCTATAGTATACTAAGTATTATATCTTAGCTTCTAATTACTATAATATTAAATTATATATCTAAGTAGTATTCTTCGATAGTAATTTATATTAGAATAGTTTACTAATTAATAACTCTGTTTTAATATACTACGTCTGTTCTATTAACTATGCCTAGTCGGTATAGTTCTGTCTTCTTAATAGAGACGTTTAGCCTCTTAAGTACTAATAGAGAAAGGAAGTTACCTATCGCTTCTAAGTTAATTATAACTTAGAGTTCCTGTCTCTAGATTCTTATAGTTATTGTTAACTAGTAGTCTTCTAACGTAGCGTAGATTTCCCGTCTATTCACGTAGACTACGAAACTACGCTCTCTTCTACTGATTTCCCTTCTTTAAGGGTTATCCTTCTAGAGGTAGAGTATTACTTACTAGGAGTTACTTTCTATTACTCTATAGACTATTTACTATTCTATTATTCAGTTATAGTCAGGTTTGTTACTAGTAAACTATTTCTCTAATTCCTAGTCTAATATAGGTTTTAGATAGTAATACTACTATATAATTATATCTTCTAATATAACTTCTAGAGTCTAGTATTCTTCTACTTATAGTTAGGTAAAAGGTTAATCCCTTTCTCTTTATAACTTAAGGGTAGACTTAAAGATGTTCTCGATAGCCTATATGTTTAGTTTTCCTTCTATAGTATCTAGGTTACTTTTGAGATTTCTAAAGATAATACTTATTAGAAGGTTATTCTAAACTTGAAATCGTTCTAGCGCTTCTAGAGCCTGTCCTCTAGTTATATAAGAGGCCTAAAAGTCTAACTTGTTTCTATTAAGGTCTATCTATTAGTTACTATAGTTAAAACATCCTATAAATGTCTATATTTCTTCTACTTAAGAGTTGTTATCCTAGTTATTTCCTTAACTAGACATGTCTATTAATTCTAGTAATAAGACTAATAATAACTCTACTATCTCTTTATATTATAGAGGTAGATTATATTCTAATTTAGAATATCTCTTATAGTATTATTCTAGGATAGAGTTCTTCTTATCCTCTACTTATATTCTATACCTGCGAGCTTCTAGCTCTTCGTTAGATAGGTTGAATCTCTTAAGTAATACTATTTCCTTTCTAGTTATAGTAAATGCTTAATACTTTCCTAAAGAATTAGCCTTCTTACGATAGTTACTTACTCTGTAGCTAGACAGGCTATATGAAAAGTAGAGGTTCTACTCGCGTCGTCGGTTTTGTTCTTTCTAGAAGAGCCCTAGCCTTCTACTATGTTGTTGCTTTAGCTAGAAAGGTTTTCGTATAGTAGCGTTGAGTTGTATAGGATCTCTATAGTCTCTTTATTAGCTACCCTTCGAGGCTTAATGTCTATAGCTACTCTTCTTTTCTAGGGTTCGTTTGTAATTACGATTGTTAATTTTAATAGCTTTGTTAGTTAATAGATTTAACGTGTTAGGGAAATTATCTCTAGCTAGCTTATCCTTTACGCTATCCTTAAGTCCTTAGTAGAACTACTCTCTTAGAGCTTCGTCGTTCTATTCTATATATATAGAGTATTATTAAAACTATAACGTATACTTAGCTATAGATCCTTGTTACCTTAAGGTATATAGTATATAAACTACTTTCTTCTTTATATCTATATCCTTAAATACTTAGTTTATTCCTAACTTAAATCCCTTAACATTTCTAAATAAGTCCTTTGTCTAGTCTGTTATAGTAGTAGAGACTTTTCTATCAGTTGTTCTATTAGCCTAGAAATCTTCTAGGTAAGGTTCTATCTAGTTATATACTACTCCTTCTAGTTATATAGTAATCTAGATAACTTGATCTGTCTTATAAGTAAACTAACTAGTATAGAAGGAGAGGTATATAGATGCCTTTATAAGGAACTCTACGAGTTTCTCAGGTGATCTATCGAATGGTTTTAGAAGAGGGATTTTAACTTCCTCTCAAGTGGTGATAGTTAGCGCTACGGTTAGTATAGGTGGGGTTACTACCGATATATGTGGGTTTAATAAAGTGGCTAACATCGTGTTGATTGACTTCTAAGCTTAGGTGCTTAAAGTGTAACGATTCTTAAACTAACTAACTAAGGTACTGAGTATCGCTAGGGTTTGTTCTTGTAAAGAGGTATAATCAAGGTCTAGGTGTTTACTTAGAGGTAAACTCGTCACTTAACTATAAAGCTGTCAAGTAGTAATAACAATGTAATATTAAGTTGAGCACGAAGCTCCTATCTAATAGTAGACGTGCTAGTCTTATATAGAACCTTCCTGCTCGCGGATCTAAACTAGATCCCAGGACCCCTTTGGATCCCTAGGGGATCCTCAGGGATCCATCACGTGATTACAACCATGAGAAATCCCTGGATCGCTTAGCTAACCTAAGCGACCTGTCTACTGTTATAAGAGTATACGATAGTGCTCAACCTGTCAGGACGCCGCCTAGTCTTCACTAGTCACGTGTGCTCGTGATTCGTGACATGTATTCTTAAAGAGTATAGAATCGAGAACTGGCGCGCGCGCCGCCGCCCCTTACTCACAGAAACGAATGCGGCTAAAAGACTTGCTTAGTGCCTAAGGAATAGGAACAGAAACGTGGAGGAATGGGGTATATATATGTGGAGCGATGAGTGTTTAGTAGAGCGGGGGAAGAGTAAAAGAGACGAGTGGGTATTCTGTTCTTCGCAGGACAATAAATAGGCAAGAGACATAGTATAAACCTACGATTGTAAGAAGAACATGAAGGTTATGGTCTAGGGATGCTTTTAGGACCTTGGGAGGACGAATCTATATATTATAGATAGAGATTTTAAGTTAGCAAAGCATAGGTATAGTGCTAAAAGCTATCTCGAGGTCCTTAACGCAGAAGTGGCTCTAATATATAAGTCTTTAGACCCTAGGTATATATTTATATAGGATAATACATCTATATATACTACTAGAAAGGTTAAAGAGTAGTTTACTAAACAAGGGATTGAAATAGTGAAGAACTAGCCTTCTTACTCTCCTGACCTTAACTCTATTAAGTACATCTAGTAGATACTTAAGAAGAGAGTCTTTAATATATTCCCTGATATAGCTAAGAATACTTCTACTAGTAAATATTTAAGACAAAGGCTTAAAAGTGCTCTACAAGCAGCGTGGGATACTCTAGATAAGTCTAGTTTTAATGTTTTATATTAAAGTATACCCTCTAGAATAGAGGCCTATATTATAGTAGATAGTTGGTATATAAAGTACTAGCTTTTAAGCTGCTTTTATTTTTAATTCCTAGTAGTACAAAATGAAGCCCTAGCTCCTGTCTATCTATATATGTAATTACTATTTAATTCCTATATAAATTGATGTTGTAGTAAACAAAAGAGTAGTTGAGATTTTGATGGGGTGCGGGGTAAAAAAAAAAGTGTCGATTAGCAGTGGCCTAGTACTGTAGCTCCAGCGGGGTGGGGCATAAAGAGTTAGACACCTCCCCACCATCTCTCCTTTCAACATCCACCCAGAAATATCTTCTCAAAATGGAAAGCTCGATCTAGGAATGTAAAACGCCGCCAGGACTTCTTCTACATGATGACTTCTGTTTCGACGAGGAATTTCAGGGGCGGACGGAGGTTTTGTGGATGAAGATGCAGTCGGAACAGGCACTGCATCACGGAAAGATTTTGGTGTGCGGAGTGTGTGGATTGCACATTTAAGCTCCTTCGCACACCCCGCCCATTCCCAAATCGCTCTTAGGATTTTGTTGCAGACAGCCAGCACTTCAGCAACCTTGATTAAATGATCGGGTGATCAATATGATCTACAGTAGTACTTCTACACTAATCCCATTCTGCAGCTGCCATAAGAGATTCAGTCCAGCGAGGCTGGTTCCGCAGCGCCAGCATCCAATCAGCCCACGCTGTACTTCCTCTCAAACTGCTCCACCGAGTATGCCAACTGAATCAGCTCTACACTAGCAGGACCGAATGCGTGGTCGTACAAAACCTGTCTCAACAAAAACACGAGAGACCTAAATTTGTCTCCCTTAATGACTCAATGTCACGATACAAGTACAAGTGGAAGTTCGTAGACAATTGCGACTTGGTTGAATTGATTGACAGGGAAAGAAGAGATTCTCAAGGATAATTATCTTTTAAGCTAGTTAGGGCTGGCCTGTGCTGCTTTATCCACAGTTGTGAATCGCTTCATAAATGAATGCAAATCACCTGATGTAACCTTAACCCCTTGACACCCAATTAGCTAATCAAGGCTGCTCAGGCGGAGTTCCAATACACCCACACCATGCTGTGGGTGTATTGGAACACGCTCAGGCGCTAAGGTTGGCATGCGAGCCAATAGATCTATACTGAGCTTCAGCTCTACCACAGAGACTTACAAGGATGTCTTGCTTATTTCCTATTTTAGCAATTTGCGCAGCCGGGCGCCATGGACCCGAAGATTTTTCTTTCTTCGCTGCCTTGTGCTATTTGTCTTTCCAAAGCAAGACTGTTGTCGCTTCTATACCATTTACAATCCACGCCAATTATTTTCTATTCCTGATCATACTTACTTACACGCCGTGCACCGATTTCTAGGACCTAGAGGCTATCATCTCACAAAGCTTCGACATTGGCACGCTCCTTGCATCATCGGAGTATCAACAGCACCTGTTTTGTTTTCTACCTGCAGAAATCTGGAGTGTTATTACAGAGCACAAACCTCCGCGAGAACCTGATAATGGCTTCCCTAAAGGCCTTGGACAGTCGAGATTCATACACCGTTGGGTGGATTGCTGCTCTTCCGTTAGAGCTAGCAGCGGCAACTGCGATACTTGATGAGGAACATACGAAGCCTCTTGATTTCAACAAGCTTCCCACCGATCAAAATACCTACACATGGGGTTGCATTAGTGGGCACAACGTGGTTATTGCCTCGCTTCCGGCTGGAGTTTATGGCGAGATCTCTGCTGCGGCTACCGCAACGTCTATGCTCCACTCCTTTCCCAACATCCGAGTAGGACTTATGGTGGGCATTGGCGCTGCGATTTCAAGGCCGGGGCAAGACCGAGATATTCGGCTGGGCGATGTTGTCGTTAGCCAGCCTGATGGACGCACCGGTGGGGTTCTCCAGTATGACCTCGTAAAGGCAAAGGCCGGGGGCAAACTTGAGCTAAAAGGCTCACTCAACAAGCCGCCACCAGTTCTTCTTACAGCATTAGCGAAACTTCAAGCACTGCATGAACGTAAACCATCTAAAATACTAGAATTTATGCAAGAGATGGTGAAATGCAATCCCCGGATGGCCATGTCAAAACCGAGGAAGCCTAGCTATTTATACCAGGGACGCGAAAACGATCGGTTATTCAAAGCTGAATATGCGCATTCTGATGGCTCTAATTGCAAGGACTGCGATCCTCAGCAGGAGGTATCCCGTGAAAACAGGCACTCTGATGAACCCGAAATTCACTATGGTATTATTGCCTCTGGAAATACACTAGTGAAAGACGCCGCTGTTCGGGACTCAATCTTACGGAACACTGGGGAGAGTTGTATTTGCTTGGAGATGGAGGCGGCTGGCCTGATGGACAACTTCCCTTGCCTCGTTATACGGGGAATCTGCGACTATGCTGACTCGCACAAGAATGACCGCTGGCAGAAGCATGCTGCTGCAACGGCAGCTGCATATGCAAAGGAGTTTCTAGAGGTTATTCCGGTCGCAGAGCTAGAAATTACAAAGAAGGCGGTTGATGTTTTAGAAGAGGGTCAGTTTCTTTCGTGATTTTAGAAGATCCCAGAGTAATAGTCTTAGTAGTAACAAAACTCAACCAGAAGTTAAATGATATGGGCAAGGCAATAACCAGTGTTGAAAAATTCTTCCTTAATAATCAGCAGCAGAAGGTTATCAAGTGGCTGTCTCCTCCTGACCCTTCAACCAACTACAATCAAGCATTAGAGCAACGCCATAAGGGTTCAGGTCAGTGGCTTCTCCAAAGTGCAGATTTTGCTACATGGAAAACCTCCCCGAAATCATTCCTATGGCTTTTTGGCATCCCCGGATGTGGGAAGACAATCCTTAGTACCACCGTTATTGAGGAGCTCGAGACATTCACAACCACCTCTCAGCTTCTCTACTTCTATTTCGATTTCAACGATACTAGAAAGCAGTCTGTTGAAAAAATGATCCGTTCGCTTATTGCTCAACTCTATAAAAAGCGAGAAGATACTCGGGCGCACTTAGAGTCGCTCTTTTCCTCTTGCGATGAACAGCAGCCAACTACTGGGTCACTATGCTTGACTCTCCTGCAGATGATACAGAAAGTTGGCGAAGTCTACATTATCCTAGATGCTCTTGATGAATGTGGCACAAGGAGCGAACCGCAGGACAAAGGGCTGCTATCATGGATGAAAGACCTCTTTGACTCTACACAAGGACATGTCAAGCTACTTGTGACAAGTCGGCCAGAGGACGATATCAGAACGGCCTTGGATGAATGGGTTGGCAAAGAGTTTCAGATATCTATTCAGGGCAAAAAAGTCAATGACGATATAAATGCGTATATTTGTACAAGAGTGAGGGAGGGTCACGGCCTGAAAAGATGGCGATCACGACCGGAAGTCCAGGAGGAGGTCGAAAGTAAACTAAAGGATAAAGCGAACGGAATGTAAGCAATATTGTTCCCAACAGTCTAGTTGTTCTTTAGAAATCTGTACTAAGATATCATAGGTTCCGATGGGCTGCATGCCAACTTGATGCTCTTGAAAAGTGTCTGCGTCCTTCTGAACTTTACGACGCACTTGGTTCCTTACCAGAGACATTAGATGAAACATATCATCGAATCTTAGAAAGCATTCCTAAGAACTATCACCAAACAACTATACGTATCCTACAATTGTTAACATTTTCTGAACGACCATTAACGATTGAAGAAGCTGTTGATGCAATAACCGTCGATCCTGAAGGTAGTCTCCGATTTGATATAACGAATAGGATGCCAGACCCAACAGAAATCTCAAGATATTGCTCAAGTTTAGTCGTTGTTGGGAATGTAAAACTTCAACTAGCGCACTTCTCGGTCAAGGAATATTTAATATCCAAGAGACTTAAAGAAGAATTTGTGCAATATTTTGATGAAGGGATTGCTAGAGGATCAATTGCAAGTGTTTGTGTGGCATACTTGTTACACTTAGACCAGGTCCTTCAAAAAGAAGAAATAGAAGCCAACTTCTATTTGGCTCGCTATTGCGCGCAATACTGGATGAACCATGCAGCAAAGACAAAATGCACCGACAACGTGTTGCAAGTTCTTATTGAAGAATTTTTCTTGTCCAGCAAATCAGCTTACATAAATTGCTATCAGCTTTATTGCGTAGATAGGCCCTGGGAAGGAAGATTAGACGAAAATAGAGAACGCATACCAGCACCGATATATTATGCATCGTTTGGGGGCCTAAAGAATGCAGTAGAGATTCTAATAGGAAGCGGGGTTGACATCAACGCTCAAGGTGGATACTACGGCAACGCACTCCAGGCGGCTTCACAAGAAGGACACCAGGCAATAGTAGAACTCTTGCTTTCAAAAGGAGCCGATGTCAACGCTCAAGGTGGAAACTACGGCAACGTACTCTACGCGGCTTCATTAAAAGGACACCAGGTAATAGTAGAACTCTTGCTTTCAAAAGGAGCCGATTTCAACGCTCAAGGTGGAGACTACGGCAACGCACTCCAGGCGGCTTCAGCAGAAGGAGACCAGGCAATAGTAGAACTCTTGCTTTCAAAAGGAGCCGATGTCAACGCTCAAGGTGAATACCTCGGCAACGCACTCTACGCGGCTTCATTAAAAGGACACCAGGTAATAGTAGAACTCTTGCTTTCAAAAGGAGCCGATTTCAACGCTCAAGGTGGACACTACGGCAACGCACTCCAGGCGGCTTCAGCAAAAGGACACCAGGCAATAGTAGAACTCTTGCTTTCAAAAGGAGCCGATGTCAACGCCCAAGGTGGACTTGAGAAGGGCGCCGACGTAGTATCTGCTGCCATTATAGGGTGGACACCATTGCATTGGGCCTCGTCCAATGGTAATATTGCTGTTTTAAAGCTCCTGCTCGCAAAAGATGGTATTAAACCAGACGTACAGGATTCAACTGGTCGGTCGCCGTTATTTTACGCGGCTAGAAGTGGACACAAGTCTATCATTGAATTACTGCTCAATACAACCCAAGTCAATGTTGATTTAAAGGACCGCTATAACTCAACACCCTTATCAATAGCATCCAGGATGGGACACATTGACGCAGTATCGCTTCTATTGATCTTTAGTCAAAGCCTGAACGTTAAAGACAACTTTGGCCGGACACCTCTATGGTGGGCAAGACGGACGGGGCATTCTATGATCCTCGAGCTCGTCCTTCAAAAGTGCAAAGAGGATAATATGATCGTTATAGAAGATGAAATTCCTACTAATATTGTTGTATCTAACGATGAAAAGTCTAGATATTGCGACATATGTGTTTTGAATATTTTAGAGGGTGATGCTTATTATCATTGTGGTGTATGCAATAAGGGCGATTTCGATATTTGCAAACATTGTTTCTTGATAGGCGCCGATTGTTTAGATACATCCCATACATTGATCAACATGAATGAAGGGGGTGGAAGTTAGCGCTACAGAAAGGATTCGAACCCAAGTCACCTATATGCTTCAAGGCTAATAAAACATTTAACTCTCATATATCTCTAATGCTTGAAGCTGTGTCGTTCAAGTGTAACTACGTACTTGTATAACAGAAGTCCCACCCAGGTCCTCAGCCAAGGATGATGTACATTCCGCTCTCACTACAAACCCCTGTCACAGGATTGACCCTCTATTTCATAATCGCACAAACTTCGCGAGGCCGGCCCTCTGGCTTTTAAGATAGTCTCGTCTATCATCGATACTTCGGAACCACAAAGCGTCCAAAATTCCGTCGGCAAAATCTTTGAACTCTCTCGTCTCCATGTAAGCACACTGTTGACCGGTCGATTTGTATCCTGGTCATCCAAGCCATAGGAAGCTGTCTCCTAAGACATTTCTGAGCTGAGTTGCTGCTCTCTAAAATCCGGGCCAGTGTTATTTCGTCCAGTGATTGTCCTCAAAAGACCATCGCGTGTCGTCAAGATGGCTGCGATAGCCCGGGGGTGTCTCCGATTGGCATGGGACAAAAGTCTTCTCTCTGTGTTCAGATTGTAGCTACAAAAATCGTGAAACCTTTGTTGCGCATCAACGTGGTTTACCGAAAGAATCTCAATAATCTCGTCACTCCTTTTATGGAAGAGATCTAACTTGCTGTCTTGGGCGGCGTATTGTGCATTCAGTGAGACTAATACTCTCAGGGCCACTTGTTCCCGATAACTACTCAGAGTTTGAGCAAGTTTGTCGAACCGTTCACCATTTCTCATGGATTTCACAGCAGATCGTAGACTTTTCCACTTCGATCGCTGTTCTTCTTGCACAGTCACCTCCTTTAAACAATCCGCGAACTCTTTGGCTAATATTTGGCACTTATCTGCGAGTCCGTAGAGAGCCTGAGAAGCTGGGTCAACAGAGGAATTGATATTTGAGTCGTAGGCCTTACTCTATCTTCTGACGACTCTGAAGTCTCCCTTCATCAATGTCAAGCGGCCGCTTCAGGCTCGACATGGCTAAACTCATATCAGAAGCAATGGTCGCAAAATGCTTGATATCCGTAGTCGAGCCATCTTTGAAGATTTCGCTGGCTTTGGATATGAGCATTGTACCGAAGTCGATAAATTGGGCAATATTCGCGGCCAAGCTCAAGGCAGTGAGAGGATCCATGACCCGAGCAAAGGCCTGAGCAAAGATTGATTGACTAGAAGATAGAGTTGAAGTCTCGAGGAGTTATCGCTCGCTCACCGGTCATTACTTCTCAACGACAATTTTGGGGACCAGCTAAGCCTGACGCTCAGCCTAGCTGCAACGTCAGCGCGTGATAGCAAACTGCATAAATGCATTTCTCTCCCATTGGTTAGAGTAGTACGGCAATCCTCGATGAATTTATCGTAGACATCAATTCTGAAGTCCTTTCACGTGCCGCTTGTTGCGAATTTAAACATTACTTGATTTCGCTGTGGAGTGTGTGCGGATGATAACTCCATGACGGACTGGTATTGTGCTTCACTGGGATGGACTTCAACCAAAAAACGTAGGTAAGGGGTTGGGAAATTCCATCTAGGCGTGTGGTGTTTCTGAAGAGCGCACTATTGGTCGCTGCCGTCGACCCAAACTGCAACAGGGGATACTTTCACGTGATTCGCCACCCGAAACTTCTCGCAAGGTCTACTTCGAGACAGACGTAAGTAAAGAGAATCGACTCGCCAATATTAGGGTCCTACGTAAAGAGTTCAATTTTCAAGTTAATATTATAACGAAAAATTGTACTTGTACATCTGTGAGAGGTGCTCTGTCAGCAGCACCCAAATTGTCACATGCTTACATGATTGTCATCTTGTTTGGTGTTGCGCTTTGCTCCTTTTGAGTGCCTTTTGATGATACTTCTACTTCAGTCAAATTCTATACTCGATGAAACTACGAGAAAATCGAGAGGCTAAATCACGTCATCTCATAAGGTAGTAAGAAGCCTCGCCCTTGGGGAAGGCTGTAGAGAAAAAGCAAACACACTTCCCCCCATCCCAGCCCTCTTAATTCTCCCCAGTCTCAGAATGGCGGATATCATCGCGCCATTAGAGGGAGTGGAGCCGGTCAGCTTTCGCAATCAAACTTACTTGGGTAAGACAACACTAATCGATCACATGCCTTGAGTTTGAGGAACGAGCACGTATCTTCCATCGCTGAAACATTTATTTCACATAGTATTGGATCAAGAGAGGACGCCTTAGCAAGTATTGTACCGCCGCTTTTACAGAGATCTAAGCTACCCACCGTTGACGAAATAACTGTGAAGCTGTTGTATACTACAAAATGCATGCGTAGGGATAAAAGATTTAGTAGTACTACAGATATCCTTCTAACGATAATTCCTAACTCATCGCCTCAACTCTAAGTGAAAACCGTCTAGAGCTTAGGCGAGCTTTACTACAAGGCTGTCCGTTCGCGAGCAAGAGATGCTTAACTTTTCGGCGACAACAGTCTAAGATCCTTTTTAGAAACACCTACAAGATACATTTTAGAGGATCGTCCTGTACTTAATAGTAATCTTAAAATCCTAGAATATTATACTAATATAAGGTCTTTCTATACGAAAAGGTTAGAAGACCTACGATCTTGATATAACAGGTTTATAGATATAAAGCTAGATGTCGAGAGTATTATTAGTAAACTAATAATATTCTCTATACTTACCTTAATAGATTCCGTTTATCTTAGAAATAAAGATACTAAAGATCTTCTTTTAATACTAAATTAGACTATCGAAAATTAATTTTCTAAATTAATTAAAGATATATAAAATTATATATTAACTAATAGTAGCGAGAGAGAACTTTAGAGTATAATGTTCTTAGTAATTAAAATTAACTCTAAAACTAAGACTCTTAAATTACTTTTTAAGTAGCTAAATATTATAATAGATATACTTCTAACTAGTTAGAATAAATAATACTCTATTCTTAGAATAATAGATAAGAAGAGAAGAAGAGCTCGAGAGAGCTAGGAACTAAATATAAGTCGTACGACGCTAGTTTTAGCGCGTCTTACTAAGCGAGCATATAATATCTAACTCTTATAATTAAACTCTTATAACTATAACTATTATAAATATAGATCTTAATATAAAGTAAAACTAGAAAATACTATTAATTCTAGCGAGTAAACTAGAGAATTCTATAGATATTAAGCTACTTATTAAGTATAGAGCCGATATTAATTATATAGATAGTAGAGAACTTACTCTAATCTAGATTATAATTAAAAATTAATAGCTAGAGATATTAAATTAACTTCTAGATATAGAAGCTAATACTAATTATAAAGAGAACTCTACCTTAATTATAGTAGTCGAATAGAATTAGAGCGCTATTAAATTGCTACTAAATTATAATACTATTATTAATTATAAGACTCGAGATAGTTCTAAGTCGCTACTTTTACTTATAAGCGAAAAGAGGCTTTCGAGAATAGTAGAAGTTCTTTTAGAGAAGAGTACTATACTCTATCTAATAAACTCTCGAGGCGAAAACTCTCTTTTACTTATAATCGCGAGTAGATATATTAATCTAGTAGTACTATTATTAAAATAGTATAATTAAAACACTAGGTTACTTACTACTTTAATATAGGTTAAGTCTAAGTATAAGACCTTACTATATAAAGCTATAGTACTTTCTAGTACTAAAATCGTTAAGCTACTTTTAGAATTTAAGGCTAACCTAGAATAGATAGATAAAGCCGACTAGATATCTCTTTTACTTAGCCTTAAAATAGATAGTAAGAAAGTTCTTAAGTCTCTTATATATATAAAGAAAGGAATAAATATATAAAGAGAAGAAAACTTTATTTCTCTATAGTATATTATAGTAGAGCGAGGAAATATAAAACTTATAACTCTTCTACTATAAAATAGAGTATATAAAAGTATATTAAATAGACTTAATAGAACGTCTAGAATATTAGCTTAAGAGAAGAGCTATAAAGAGATAGTAAGAATTATTTTCGAGATAGAATTAGAGTAAGCTAGAATAAGATAAAAGAACTATTAAGAAGTAGAAGAGAATATAATTTTATCTCTCGAAGCTTTAAATATTTACTTCTCTAATTTTAACCTTCTTTTAATATATTAGAGAGGTTTAAGATAGAGAGAGACACTTATAATACTTTTTATATATTCTTCTTATATTAGAGACTAGAGAATATAGATACTATTTTTATTTATCTATTATCTATTTTCTAATTTCTTCTTTATAATTTTAAATTTCTATAATATAGTTTATTAGCGAGTCGATTATATTATCGAGTCGATTACTAAAAATATATATAAAAAACATCTATATAACTCTAGTAAAAATCTATAATTCTTAATAAAAATTAATAAAATTAAAAATTTTACTTTATTATATTATATATAAGTAATAGTAGAAATCTTAGATACTAACTAATTATAACTACTAAGTTATTAAAGAAATAATTTTTTTTTAATAAATATAGAGGTAATTTTAAGCGAATCGTTAGTTATAACTAGTAAGCGTCTTAAAATTTTAAAATTACTTATTTATATAGTAATAAAGTAAATTTTTTAATTTTATTAATTTAAATTAAGAATTATAGATTTTTACTAGAGTTATATAGACGTTTTTTATATATATTTTTAGTAATTAACTCGCTAATAAACTATATTATTAGAAGTAATCTATTTTTTTTATATAGAGTTTTTTTTTAAAAATTAGAGTTAGAATAAGTAGACTATTCTATCTTTATATAGTATTTTACTATTCTAGACTACTAATATTATTATCTTAAGGATTTTTTTAAGAACTATATTATAGTATAGATTTACTATAGAGTATATCTTTAAGTACTCTTTCTCTCTCTATATAATTATTATAGTAATAGTTTTTTAGTCTAGTATATTTTCGCGCTATAACTTAGACTAGAAAGTAGTAATATTATAATTCTAATACTTTAATAGAACTTTAGTTAGTTTTTAGTAGAGTAACTTAATTATTAACTATATACGCTAGTATTTAATACTTATACTAAATAATAGCCTCGCTTACTATAAGGATTTTAAGAAAAGAACTTAGTTTCTAAACTATTTCTATTATATATCTAATTTCTTTTTTAATAATAATATATTAAAATTATATAATTCTTCTTTAACTTTCGTTAGATCTAGTCTACTACTATAATTAGAGTACTTTTCTTTAGAGAGAGAATAGATTTACATCTAGTCTATTATATATCGCGAGTACTAAATAATAGTCTCTATATTCTAGATTAAATATTTAGTAGAAAAACTAGTATTCGAAATAACGTTATAGTAGAGAAAGCTTTCGATAGAGATTATTTTACTTTTATAGAAGTAAATTTTAGAGTCTCTAAAGCTACTAAAAGATATAAAGAGTAGCTTAAAAAGGTAAATACTATACTTAGAGAGCTTAAGCTCTAGAAGTAATAATCTATAGTATAGTAGTATTTTACTACTAAATTCTAGTAGAATCGCGACTTTATTTATAGCCTACTTAATTAAGGAAATTATAATAATATATCTACTAGAGCCTAGATAATTATAATCTATTCTAATAACTAAATAGAGATAAGTTCGTTTATTATATAATATAGATATACTAAGATCTTTATTACTATAATATACTATTTTAGATAAGTTTATACCTCTAATAAACTTTTAGTAGAAGTTTAAGTTAAAACGTATATAGATAATACTTAAAGAGATTATATAGTTAATAAATACTTAAATCTTATATATAATACTTATAGCTACTTTTTAATAAAACGAAAGTAATATATAAAACTATAATACTATAACTACTATTATTAAGTTATTTATTAGTATAGTTATCTAACTTATTAGTTCTATTACTAGAGTAGTTATAGAACTATTATAAGAAGCTAGAGATATCTTAGAAGAAATAGCTCTAATTATTAAATCTAGATTCGAGTAGAACGCGAAGAGTATAGAAGAGTAGATAAATCTAGTAATAATAAGACTAGAAATAGTAATCGATATTACTAATAGTATAGTTAGAAGACTAATTACTAAAGATTTATTTAATACTAGAGAAAGTCTATATTTTAGAACCTAGCTTTCTAGAACTTCTTAGAAGCTAGTATCTCTAAGAATCCTTTCTATTAGATATATAGTATTTTTAGTTATAACCTTTTTAATAATAATAATTAACTGTTTTACTCTCTAATTAATTATAAATATCTAAACTATCTCTTAAATAATTCTACTATAACTAGAATACTCTCTAATTTAATACTCTTTAAAATAGAAAGTATTCTAGTTATAAATAGAGAGTATTCTAGTTAGTTTTATATTTTAAGAACTTATTAGTTTCCTTATAATAATATACTAAGAGACTAATAAATATAATAAATTAATCTACTATAATACTATCTACTTACTTCTTAAGTTATAAACTTTTTTAAGTACTCTCTAATAGTATTCTACTCTAATTCTTTTACTTATAGCTCTTAATTTTATTACTTAAGTTAACCTTTTAAGACTTAATTTAAGTATCTAAAATAAGCTTAATTATACTCTTAACTTCTTCTTTAGCTTAAATAGTATCTTTATTTCTTAGCTTAGTACTATTAGAGCTTATAGTAAATGCTTTAAATTAAACTATAGAGGCTGTCTATATATAAGAAGATTCGATTATCCTTTCTAGAGTAGAGTTCTTACTACCTTATATACTTAGTCTACTCATTCTAGAGGATTCTATCAAGTTAATACGTCGCGATCAATGCGTTGCGTTACTAAGCGAGGTCACGTGCTCACGTCGCTAGAGTACTCTAAGACTTACTCTACAGGTACAACCCTTAACAAGTACTATATACTAAATTTTCGCTCTAAACTACTACTTCCTTAGCCTCTATCTTCTTTCTCTTTACTTTAATACTATTAAAGATAGAGACTCTCTTCTTAGCTATATAAGACTCTTCTCTACTATATATTTAATCTAAAAGTATAGACGCTAGACGTCTTCTATTAGTATCTACTATAGCCTCGCTATTCTTATTATAATAGATTCTATTAATTATACTCTAATTATTATCTAATTATTACTTTTTCTTCTTTTCTTCTATATTTAAAACTTTAGAGTAGATTTCTAGCTTAATAAATCGCCTATTAATTAATCTTTTACTAGTAGTATTAAATTAAAGTTATACTATCTCTAGAGTATACTCTTCTTTACTATTAGTATTATTAATTAATAGTATCTTCTTATAGTAAGATTTCTCTAATTTCTCTTATCTAATCTCTTATAATAGTAATAGAATAGATAAAATAAAAAGATTAGAATTAAGTAAAGATAGTAGTATACTTTAAGAAGAAGTTTATATATCTAAAAGAATTAGTATAGTTTTATATTATTTAAGAGTAATAAACCTTTCTTATATAATAGAGTCTAAACCTCTCTCTTTTACTTCTTAATTATTCTCTATTACTTTATCTTCTATAATATCTTAATATTAAAATCTTACTTAGAATTCTTAATAATCTCTTTCTTCTCTTCTTTAAGAGATATTTATACTTAGTAATAGCGATTTAAAGCGACTTAATTTTTCTAGCTAGTAGTAAGAGTACTAAGAAGAGAATCTTTATTAATATCTTAAAGGTAAACCTCTTAATAAACTTATTATTTTTAGAATTATTATTACTATTACTCTTACTCTTATTAGTATTAAATTATATCTCTTTTACTCTCTAAGCTTAACTATAGTAAGAAGATATTATAAGATATATTC
Source organism: Hymenoscyphus scutula (assembly GCA_001399465.1). Taxonomy (NCBI): domain Eukaryota; kingdom Fungi; phylum Ascomycota; class Leotiomycetes; order Helotiales; family Helotiaceae; genus Hymenoscyphus; species Hymenoscyphus scutula. Next base: position 18,859 of record LKTO01000199.1, read on the forward strand.
TTAAATTATAACTAACTTCTCTATATTAATAGTACTTATAAGTAGATTAATAAAACTTTATATAAATTCTAGTCTTTTTAGACTATTCTTAAAGATACTTAATTTATAGTAGAAAGATTATTCTATCTTATACTAGATAAAGGTTATAGATTATAAGTACTAGCTTAATAATAGGATTATAAGTTACTTAATAGCTAGAGAGTAAATATCTAGAATAGAAGAATTATATAGTATTAATTCTAATATCTCGAATTACTATAATTATATATCTATAAGACGATTATATATCTTAAAAAGTAAGATAGAAATAGATATACTTCTTAAGGTTAATCTAATAGTAGTATTTTTTTAAAGTATTAACTTAATAGATATCTCTACTAGTAGAAGTAACTATATACTTTCGAGTATAGAGTAATCGATTCTAATACTTCTTCTATAGTTTATTAGCTAATTTAGTACTTAAACTTTTAGCTAAAGAAGTATAATATTAGTAGAACTTTACTATAATCTAGTTATTAATCTTATTAAGTATTTTAAGTAGTAATCTATTTCGAATCTAGCTCTAAACTCTATTAATACTTTCTATAATATTTAAGGTATTATAGCTATACTATAAAACTCTTTTATTAATAACTCTATATAGTAGATAGATATTAGTCGAGATTATATTAATATATTATATAAGAGTTTTACTACTATACTTCTTCTTAAATTTTACTATCTAAGTATATACTACTATACTTATATTCTTATTCTTTAAGTAGTAAAGTTTCTACTATAATTTATAAGCCTTCTAGCTATAGCGAAAAGCGATATTATCTATAATATATTAGTAATATATAAGAGTATAGACCTTAGAAAGTACTCTTAGAAGCTTCTTCTAGAGACTCTTTTAGTAATTACTAATTATTATCTATTTCTTACTCTCTAACTATATTATATAAAAACTTAGAAAGGCTAATAATATAGTTTATTAGCGAGTCGATTATATTACTAAGTCGATTACTAAAAATATATATAAAAAACGTCTATATAACTTTAGTAAAAATCTATAATTCTTAATTAAAATTAATAAAATTAAAAAACTTACTTTATTATATTATATATAAGTAATAGTAGAAATCTTAGATACTAACTAATTATAACTACTAAGTTATTAAAGAAATCGTTGGGATGAAGAGTCGACATTGAGGGCCATTTCATTCATTGCGAATTCACAAGTGAGAGTGAGCGAAGGATAAAGGAACTTGAGAGATAAGGTGAAACAACTCTAGAGACAAATGAGAGTTTGTGTTTCCAGCAAGGTTTGGAGGGGACAGTGTTTTATTTTAAGTGTTGACTTACTTTTACGTAGCATTTTGTTGGTGTTTTGTTGGCATGTAACAAAAACACGTACACAACACGTGATGAGAAATATCTGTATGCCCACCTCAGGGTTCCCTTTTATAGATATCTACTTCTATCTATAGATACTATCTCTATCCTAGATAACTTCTAATATATCAATTACCAGATCGAAACATCCTCTACATACCTCTGAACCGCTATGGAATTCCAGATGCCGAGTTTAGCAGTTCTAAGAACATCCTTATACCCTACTTTATCCCCTTCACACGTACACGAACGGACAAAACATTTCGACAGTAGGAAAACAATCCACAGCAAACTCCCCTCCCCTACGAACTACTTTGTATCAACTTCCATCTTTCCCTCATTTCCTCCTGCCTCTCTATACAAAAAACAACAAAAACACAAAATAACAACAAAAAAAGCACTTGCTTACACCTACAACCTTATGAAAACCCCAACACCTCGTCGTCGAAAGAGTGCAAATCATTGATTAGACCCTACTTCCAAAATTAATTAACGAGGAAGAACTTCTACTTAAATACCCCTCATCCTCTTTACAGAAATTCACCTCATCACCTAGCTTTCTGATTACGCAGCCTTCTGATACTTCAATACTGTCTATTCTCACCCCTAAATTGATACCTCCTGTCCCCCTTCCTCTCTCACAAAAATAGCCCAACTTCCACAAACTTCTACCAATTTCCACTAAAAAGCCCCCACCTTATCAAGGTTATCAATACCCAATCACATACATACCACAATAGAAAGACAAAACAGCATTTTCAGCTTTCAATCACGTATATACTCAGGAATACCCCAGCAAAATAGCAAATAACAAAAATAGACCTCCCATTCTCTCAAAAGAACGTCACAAAACGTCACGACCCAATGCAAGACCATACCAAGTATACCATGCTAACTTTACTTCCATTTTCCAATATTTACTTTTCCGTTCCATCTACCCACCCTTCCATGCAAATACCATACCATGCAACATCACTCCAGTCCCCCATTTTCCACATCCATCAACATATTTATTCCCATTTTCGCTTTTCCCCATTCATCCCTTCACTTCCATACTCCCTTCCATGCTCCCCTCCATACAGTCCCTTCCATACTCCCCTCCATGCTCCCCTCTAATGAAAAATCCTCCAATAATCACGCAATCAAACAATCAAGCAACAAACCAAACCCCTCCAAAGAAAAAAGAAAATGCAAGAAACATAGTCAAAGACCTCATGCAAAAAGAAAATGCAAGGAAGATAAAAAAAAAAGAGTAAAGGACTTTACCCAAAGAACTCAAGTCCCTCAAGTCCCTCAATTCCAAGGACATTCATTCAAGTCCAAAAAAATTCATTCAAACAACGAGAAAGCAAAAGCAAGAGAAAGATGCAAAAAAGAAAAAAGAGCACAACACTCAATCAAATCCATGCAAGCAACCTCACTCAAAAGTTTCATCAACACTTTCAAAAAAAAGAAGAATGCTAAAATAAGCACAAGAGAAGTGAATAAACAAACAATGACAATAACAATCAATGCAACACCAACAAGCAGGGAGGGTATCGCCACACGAATGATCAATTTCTCAACTCAAGTTTCTCTTCCTCAAATCCACACTTTCCTTCCACCCTCTCCTTGAATTCTCTCGTCTCACCCATCAGCTCATCAAGACCAAGCCACGCTCTGAGTTTGATTTGACTAGAGACCTAGAACTTATCAGTGGTAGGCGAAGAACCACCATTATTAGGCGTCGTAGTACCCCTCGATCTCGACATGCTGTAGGGAGCCTATTTCCACATTAGCCTCGCTCCTCACTTCACCTCGCTTAACTATAATCTTCAACCACCACAGCCGAACCCGAATGAAATGAAAAAGGGGATGGGGGGGGGAATCAAGAGCAGAAAATAGAAAAAGAAACAGAGCATCCAACATACCAAAACCTCCTTCGCATTACAAATCCGCCACGCCATCTTCCTCACACACCCATCAGCAAGCACCACCCCCGGCGCAAATTCTACCCCAAACATCTGCAGCACAGCATACACCACGCGCCTCGCAAACTTGCCCTCCCTCTCAACCCTCGCTCCAAACCCCTCATCCACACTATTAGGCGCCACGTCCGGGTCGCGATCAAAGCAGTTCCTCACCACGGGCAAAAGCGCATTCTCAACCGCCGTGCGAATAAGTTTGTTGACATCTACAGAAGGGGAGAGAGATAAGGGGACGATATCGTCTTCGTCGAATCTAGGGATGCGGATCTCGAAGGGGAGGGAGATGGACATGACATTATGTTTTCCATCGTGATGATACCGGAATTCGAAAACACCCGTAGTCCAGAACAGTTTATCGCCTTCAAAGACCATCTCGCCTTGTGCGTAGTCCCTCGTACTCCCATCCTTGCGATCCTTCCCAGAGATGATCTGGTTCGTAGAGATAATCCCCTTATCCGCAGGCGTGAACTCGTATTCGTTAGGAACAGTAGCCACCCATCGTCCCGCAGAGGAGAGACGAGTCACGTCTCGCGAGGCATTATCCGCAACCATATAAAGTCCCACCCAATCCTTCGGACTGTGGTTCACAGGCGCGGTCCATTTCACTTTGATAGGTGCTCCGTACTCGAACATCAACGGTTTGAATTGATCCGTTCTCTCCTTATCAGAGGACCGGTCATGTGAAGACGCGGCATTCGAAGCAGTGCCTTCAATAGCAAGTGAGTAATCCCTCGGATCGAAACCCGCAAGATCAGGAGCCAGACGTGTTAATGTAAGTCTCGCAGGATACTGACTAAACAACGCCGTGGTATCCCTCACAATAGTCGACACACCAGCTGCAAACTTGGGTCTGGCGGCTTCCAGGAAATCCTCGACAAAATTGCTCGTCTCACCGAGAACTTTGTCGACGCTTCCCTGCCATTTCTTCAAGGGTGGTGGTAGCGAGGTTCGGATTGTCTTTGTGAGACCAGCTTCAGTTCGTATTGCTCGTCCGTAAAGCTTTTGCATGTGGGGCTTCTCCACGAATTGGATGAAGCCCAGAGTGAGCAGATGACTGAACAGAGCCAAAAAGAAGATAGCCTTGCTTCTCGTAATGAAGACGGCCCCCCAAATACCAGCGAGCCCAATAAAGCGTTCCGGATTATTCAAGTAACGATATATCCCACTATACGTCAACTTGGGCGCCTGGTCAAAGAAGAAATCCCCAAAGAACCAGCCGAATTCACCAAGCGACTCGTAGATACTAACCGAAGTCCAGACCTGCAACGCTACAAGTCCAGTACCCAAAATGTGTTTCAAGAGCACGAGACCGTAGGCCCAGTCTTGGGGAAGGGCATACATTTTCCACGCGGCGGCAATAAAACTGGCGTAACACATGGCCATGCTCAGGTGATACATGCCCTTCCACTGTCGCCAGGCTTCATCGGTACTCTCGCCATACTTGACGAAATGTCTAGTCCACATCTTCTTGTTGGATTGAGCATGCAGAATCAGTCCTAAACCACCGGTATACCAAATACGCCAGCCAAAAGCATTAAGTACAAACATGGCTTGGTAAAAACGGGTATTTGGGGTCCAGAGGGTGATCAGGAGAACGTATCCTTGGAGGAGAATAACCGACAGGTCGGTAATTCGGAAGAGGTCGATGTTGCCGATGCCCACTAAATTGTGGGTGTGGATTGGTTGCTTTGGGACTGCTAAAGGAGCAGGAGAGGATGGATATTCAGGAAGATGATGATATTCGATTCCTTCTCTACGAGCCGCGGAGGCATTTGCATGGTTAATGTCGCTTTGGCTTGGGTGGTCTTCTCGTTTGCGAGGCGGTGGTGGATTGTAAGTCTTTTCAATGTGTGGATTCTCGACATATACGAGGAAAGCGAATTGGGCTGCGTGGGCAATAATCGAAATGAATAGGACGTTATAACTCGCAGCCATCAACGAAATGCCGTAGTAGCCAGCATATCCCACCGAGTACATGGGATGCGGGGCCATTTCAAAGACCCCGTCAAAGGTTAGCTCCTGATCAATGAGATAGAAGAAATCACCCCAGTACCACGCGTAGTCCTTGACTACGCGATGCGCATCCAACTTGACCCAGAGATTGAAGACCACCAGGATGATTCCCGTCACCCAACGAGCTATGGACATGCCCCAACCCTCACCCACCGGTCGTTCACCACAAGCTATAGCAAAGAGACAATATGACACAAAGTCACACATCAGAATGAGATCCACCACTCTGCGGAAGACCAGCCACGTGTTATACTCGAGGGGCGCCTCCTCAAACTTGTAGTGCTCGGGGATTTTGGTTTCCAGCTCCTTTTTGATGAGGTTGTACAGCCAGGGGCGTGGATTTTTGCCCGTGGCGGGGTTCTCGAAGAGATTCCATTTCTTGGCCCACGAGATCAGACGCGTGTGGTTCGACTGTATGTGGAGGAGCCATCCAATGCCTACATTATAACAACCTCTCCAGAACAGGAAGATGGCCGCGAACACCGGTCGTTTGAGGGGCCAAGGGAGGAGGTAGAGCGTGAGGATGTGCAAGGCGAGGACGCCAAGGACAACGATATCGGAGAGATTCTTGGGTTGTCGAGGGTCGAGGAGCTGCGAGACCATGTCATGGGTTTGAGGGACTGTGAAGACTGGGGATGGGTTAGTACTGCAATCCGGTGGTGGAGCTCTCGAGTGGGTGGGTGGCCGTAGATAGTCCGGGACTCACTGGTTCCATCTGGAGTTCTGCCATAGGTCTTCTTGTCTTTTTCCACCTCTATTTCGGTGGGGGTGACGGTTGTGCCGGTGCTGGTGCTCAAGTCAATGTTTTCTTGTTGTTTTTGTATATTTCGTTCTCGAAGGCCATCTGGCGTTGGAGTTGAAGCCATCTTGAATTTTTCTATGGTTTAGGAGCGAGAGTTGAGTCCCGCATCCGATGCTATTGAGAGTAGCTTTTTGTATTTTTTGGTAGTAGCAATTTTTGTTTGGTTTTCGAGTTCTTGGACTTGGCAGTCAGCACCTTTGTCTTGTGTATGTCGAGAGAGGGTGAGGCTATTGCGAGATGTCGTCTGGGGCGGGGAAACTCTGGTACTTGTCTGTCAAGTACTGTGTAGGTTGCAATATGTGTCTTGCCATCTGTCCGCTGGGATGGGGGTGCAGAGGAGAGTTTCGTGTTTCCTGGTGAATGTGGGAAGTGGAGGTTAGCGTGTAGTTTTGCATGGTCACGATGTCCATTTATTCCACACGTAATGGTAACCCAGTGGAGGCTTATGTACAAAGAGAGCATTGTCCAATGAGATGGCAACGAGCTGCGTCCCTGGTCACTTTATATTTACTCTATTTACTTTATTTTACTGTGTGCATACATATGCATCTATGTGCAGACGTATGCACATTTCCTCGCCTCGCTCGTCATAGTCGACCCATCAGCTTTCCTCCTCGCTCGCCTGGTTGCCGTTGCAGTTATATTGATATTGTCCTGCAGGGCAGAAGAGGGGAAGGGGAAAATGGCTTTACACGGAGAGCGTGGGGTTTGAGGTACCATTATTCATTGTCTTTATTGATGGATATCAGATTCGCAATCCGCTCAAATGATCCCTCATCGTCGCACAAATGCCAGCGCACGCGATCTCTGTCCGAACTTGTTGAGGAATTGAGGGTATTCCAACATGGAATTTGGCTTGTGAAAGAGGAGACATCGGAAGACAAAGCCGGGAAGGCGGTGATTGGTTTCCTAAAGGAGGTGGCAGAATCTACCCCTCCATGGTCGTTTCATTCTCTGGAGATTCTTCATCAGGGGTTCGTCTAAATGCACCTTCCTTCTCACAGTTCTAGAAGCATGAAAGAGGTTCTAGCTTTCTATAACATCGAAAATCAGTATCCGCTAGCAAGAGAAAGCACTCGTGATGACTATGAAAGTCACATAGAAAAGACTCGTTGTTCTCCAGTCACTAAAGCTTCTAGGACAGTTTGAACTTGGTTATTCTAAAATATTTTACGATTGCTTTGAATTCAAAAACACAATGGCAGGGAAATACAGCAATTACAATATACACCTCCCCCGCCCCTTAACAAACAACTCAACCCCCTCATACAACGAAAAATCATCTCATCCACCGTGCCAACCCTCAAAAAGCTAACCCCAAGAAATACCTCACCAACACGATACATCAACGTCCTACAGGTCTCACAGAAGAAATTAGTTATTTTCTTTCTTTCCGGAACCGATGGTTTTCGAATGGGCGTATTGTTTTAGGTTTGGGTGGTTGTGGATGTGTGGTAGGTGTTTGGGGGTTGTTAGAATGGAGAATTTGATAGGGATGAGATGGGGAGAGAGAGGGGGGGGGGAGATGTGATGGGGTGGAAAATGATAGGAGGGATAGGAATGAGATGAGATAGAGAATTACTTATCATCTACAGTGAAATCCGAGGCGAACATTGAGGCGGTTAGTTTGCGGCAGTCGGTAGGTTACAGTTACAGATGAAGGTACTAATTAGACCTGGGCCTTGTGTTAGCTTGTGTTGTGTTGGAAAAAGATATCTTTTTATAGATAGAAAGATAGAGATAGGAGGGATTTACTAATGATAATTAGAGGGCTCCGCAGAAACAAGTTGCTGTTGCTTCTGTGTCGGTTGACCAGCCGTCACCGGTTGCGTTTGCGAGGGGGATTCTAGGGTTTTGAGCTATCTGCTGCGGCGGCGGACATTATCTTGGATTTTGGATTACTTTGGGGGGTTTTGATTCAGTGTTGATATAGGTAGATTGATAGTTTAAGTTATTGATAGATTGATAGATTGAAAGTTTGAGTTGGGAAGTAGATGTGTATGAGAGTGGTGATGGAGAGAGAATTGATACCCGAATTTGAATGCTCGAGATTTTCTATATATACTTGATCTTCGATAGCAATTGGATTTTTCCTAACTTCCTTCCACGTTATAATGTAGGATTCTTTGTAAATCGGTTCCTTATACTCGGTCTTTAAACTCAAGACCGATTCATTCACAGCTAGCTAACAACATAAAACCGAAAAATATCAATATTTGACTGGTCTATGAAGTTTATTTCCTCTTTGGGAAACCCCATTGGTGTTGAGGGGTCGAAACTAGTCGCCCGCCACTCATGATCGACGCTTACAAACGGATGCTTTGTAAACACCACAGCCGACTCCGGAGATACTTCAACATTTCCTTCAGATTTCTCTCAACTCCCTCGAGATCAACTCTCCTTCTCACACAGAGTTCACCCTCCCCTAAAAACCACAATGGCGCCCTCCCTCGAAGCCCCCGAAAACGTCCAAGACGTCCTCTCCAACCCCCTCAAAGCAGCACCCAAACTCGTCGCCCCCGAACCCGAACACTGTCCAGGCCCCGAGTCCGAAGCAGCAGGAAAAGCAGACTCCTGCGCCGGCTGTCCCAACCAAGCAATCTGCGCCTCCGCGCCCAAAGGACCAGACCCCGACATCCCCCTCATAACCGCGCGTCTCGCAGGCATCAAACACAAAGTCCTGATCCTCTCCGGCAAAGGCGGGGTGGGAAAAAGTACCTTCACCTCGCTCCTCGCGCACGCGTTCGCCACGAATCAGGATAACACTGTGGGAATCATGGATACGGATATCTGCGGCCCGAGCATCCCCAAGATGATGGGTGTCGAGAACGAGACCATACATGTTAGTGGTGCGGGGTGGAGTCCCGTGTGGGTGCTGGAGAACCTGGGGGTCATGAGTGTGCAGTTTATGCTGCCGAATCGGGACGATGCGGTGATTTGGAGGGGGCCCAAGAAGAATGGACTGATTAAGCAGTTTTTGAAGGATGTCGAGTGGGGGGAGATGGATTTCTTGTTGGTGGATACGCCGCCCGGGACGAGTGATGAGCATTTGAGTGTGAACTCTTTCTTGAAGGAGAGTGGTGTTGATGGGGCTGTCGTTCTTACTACACCGCAGGAAGTTGCTCTTCTGGATGTGCGAAAGGAGATCGACTTTTGTCGGAAGGCGGGGATCAAGATCTTGGGCATTGTGGAGAATATGTCGGGATTTGTGTGTCCCAAGTGTACGCACGAGAGTCAGATATTCCAGGCTACGACTGGAGGTGCGAGAGGGTTGGCAAAGGAGATGAATATCCCATTCCTGGGTGCTGTACCACTGGATCCGCGCATTGGAATGGCCTCGGATTACGGAGAGAGTTTCTTCGATTCATTCCCTGATAGTCCGGCTTGTGCGGCGCTGAAGAATGTGGTGAGAAGAGTTGGGGAGGAAATGGGTCTCAAAGCCGAAGTCGTCTTGCCAGAGGATTGAAAAGTTTCAGCTCAATGGAGGTAGAGTTGAGTCTCGAGAAACGCATTGCGCCGACTAAATCGCGCCCGAAGTCGCCCAAGAAGCAGATTACCATGCTGTAGTTAGCATGAGGCAAAAGCCAAAAGTTTCGTCAGAAGGTCATCGAGTCGGGAGAACAGCCTGATATCTGGTGCAGGAGACGGGCAAAATTCCCAAATGAACGAAAGAGTCTTCAAAAAGACCTCGTGGGATTGTTGAACTATATCTAGTTCTCCTACCAAAAAGCAGACCCAAAGTATATAGATAGCTAGTCAGCTGCACCACAACAGCATCACAAATACTCGAGTAGATATATATATATATAGATATACAAACATTTGCTCAACCTTCTCCGTACTTTACAATCCCTCCACATGCAAGTCCCCAAGCTTTCAACTCCTAAGATCATCACCCAATTCAGACCCCCCTCCCATAGAACAACCTCTACATGTGTGAAAAAACCTGCCGATTCGAGGCACTCTAGCTCATATCTCGATATAACAACAACCACTTAATAAAAAGCTACAAGGCTTAATAGACTTCTTCTAGGTTACTCTAGGAACTGGTTGGAAATTGTCCTGTAATTTTGTGACTTTCTTTCGCCTCAGAATACGTCGCGATATAGTGGAAGTGGTGGAATTTTAGTAGGGCGGCTGTGCCTTAACTCGGCGGGTTTTTTCTCACATGTAGAGAACAACCTACCATCCACGAAGCACGGACGATTTCCGTAGATCAGCGAGATCAGCACCCTGACTTGCCATCCTCTTCCTTGATTTCCAATATCCTTTTGGTTGGAAAAACTTGTTATTTTTGAACGCGATGTGCAACGTAATTCTATTCGGGAATTGTTTTTGAGGTTTTGTTTGGGAGATCATTTTGGTACCTTGGTAGGTTTTTTGGGGGATGGTGTGGATATTGTGGAATCTGGATGAATGGGACCTGGATGGGATCTGGATGGGATTTACAACATTACCTTCCTTTTTCCGGCAGTGAAACTGCACATCTTCTCATTTCCTGGGTTGTAAACTTGTATTTTGAAGATGCGATGTGCAACATAGTGAAAAATATCGTGCTTTTTGGTATTTGTCTGGGAGATCTAAGGGAATCTACCTAGGTGGCAGATCGGTGGATAGTTTATTGTCCTAGCTGGGTTGAATACCGCACATCTTCTCATTTCCTAACCTACTTCTGCTGGGATTAAAACTTGTATTTCTAAGATGCGATGTGCAACATTATTCAACAACTCATTAGTTGTGGTGCTGTTTTGGGAGGTCTATTTCGTGAAGGGTCGTTTTGTGGATGGGATTCGTAACAAAATAATATTCCTCCCCCTTCCATGGTTAAGAACGAAAGGTGCCTGATGTGAGAAAAATACTTGCTAGGATTGAAACTTGTTATTCTTAAATGCGATGTGCAACATAGCGAAGAATGTCTTAGATCTAGGTACACTTCTTGGATATCAGATGGGATTTGGTAAGGTTAGGGGTCCTGGGAGAACTTGGATGGGATTTTAAAAAATGCATCTTTACTTTCCTGTTTTCTGCCCCAATACTTGTTTGTTGTACCTGTGGAGGCTGTGTTTGGAAAACTTGTATTTTTCAGATGCGATGTGCAACAAATTTCGAGAATTGTCTTAGATTTTCATGATGATGGTGTTTGCTTGGGTAGATCTGTGGATGGATCTTGCAAATCATTTCATTAGAGTACTTCCTTGAATCTCGTATCTAGGTTCAGAAACTTGTATTTCGTCGAACGCGATGTGCAACAAAATCCATTTGACATCAGGAATTTCTTTAAATCAGAAAACCAGATGGGATTTATTCATTCACGTAGAAGGTCGGATACGCTGGTACTTGTAAATGGGATTTCTCAATTCCCCATCACCCGACTTCCTTGTTTCCAACCCGAAATCCGGGGTCAAAAACTTGAATTTCTCAACTGCAACATGCAACACAAAACCGTTTAACATCAAGAATGTCTCAAGATTGGAAGATCGCATGGCATTTAGGGAAGATCGTTTGATTGTAGATATGCAGGTTTGGTTGAGAAAGTGGGTTTGTTGGTTTTGGTGGTGGTGTTTGCCGTTGTGATGAAAACAGGTTAGTTCCCTTGATAAATGCAGGGGGGTGCAGAAGTGGCTTTCGGCGGGTGGCTGTGCTTTTGTGTAGGGGTATTGTAGATGATGGGCATTGTAAAATAAAAGGATGTGAGAAGTATGATTCAGCGAGAAGAGAATAAGAGGAACGACGATATAAAGGTATTTATATATTATTCTATTATAACTTTATATTAACAACCTATATAGATTTTATATTTTTCTATTAGTATTATATATTCTAATAATAATACTTTTAGATAATATACTTCTATCTTTTTCGCTTAGCGAGAGAGTATCTTTAATATATAAAATGTCTAGTATTATATATACTCTCGATTAATTTTCTTCTATTAAGACGATTTTATATATATTTTAAATTTAGAAATTATTAAATAACTTAATAATTATAATATTAATAAGAATATATATTATATCTTTAAATATAGATCTTTAATAACTAAGTCTCTAAACTTTTATACTAGAAGATCTCTAACTCTAATATATTAACCTAATAATTTACTAAAAAACTAAGAATATATTACTATAACTATAGTAAATAGTACTTAGTTATACTTAGTTAGTATTAGTTATAGTACTTACTTAGATACTATAAGTAATACTAGCTATATAGTCTTTATATAGTATATATAATCGATAATATACTCTTTCTTATATTAAGCTATATAACTACTAAGTTATACTAATAAAATAAGAAAGTCTAAAAAATTATAAATACTACTTCTATTACTATCGATAAGATAAAAGAGTAGTCTATAAGCTAAGAGAGATTAATAAGAGTAAATAGATTAATAGTAAATCTAATTCTATTAATACTATAACTAAAAAGAATCTAAATACTACTCTACTATTACGAATCACGTGTTAGTATATAGTAAGTAAAGACTAGGCAGCGCTCTAATAGATTAAGTACTACTATAGACTCTTATAGTAAATAGAGATGCTTAGACTAGCTAAGCGATCTAGAGATTTCTCTTATATATTATTACGAGATTCGCTTAGATAGATTATATAACTATTAGAGCTTATAGAAGCTTACGTTTAAAGCTTAGAATCTTACGATCTAGAAAAGCTTCTAGAAACGAAGGTTCTATATAAGACTAGTATATCTACTATTAGATAGAAGCTTTATACTTAACTTAATATTATATTATTATTACTACCTTAATAGCTTTATAGCTAAGTAATAAGTTTACCTTCGAGTAAATATCTAGTTCGCGATTAAACCTCTTAGTAAAGTAACTAATCTAGCGATCCTTAGTTACCTTAGTTAGTTAGTTTAAGAATCGTTATATCTACTATACTTTAAATAATAAGAGTAGATATAAATCTATTAACTACTACTACTTTTAATTTCTACTAGATAGTAGAGTTATAATAATAGCGAGTAATATATTAATCTAGCTTTATCTATCTATAAGATATATATACTAATTAAATAAACTTACTCTCGAAGAAATATAGAGCTAGTATAATACGTCTACATCTATAACTATTAAATAAACCTTCTAAGTAATAAGATAATATTTTATTCTATATATTTTTTATTAATAAGCGATAAGATCTTTAACTATATACTTTATAATATATTATATTAATTATTAATCTCTTCTTCTTAATAGATTATAACTTAGCTATAAAAGTATATATATATTATAAATTATATACTAGTATATAATAAGTAAAGACTAGATAGCGTTCTAATAGATTAAATATATCTATAGACCTATAGTAATTAGAGATTAGCTAGAATAGCTAGATAATCTAAGGATCTCTTACTATAGTTATTATATAACTAACTAAAAGAAGTTATATAACTATTAGAGCTTATAGAAGCTTATATTAGAAGCTTAAGATCTTAGAATCTAGAAAGCTTCTAGAGAATAAAGGTTCTATATAGACTAGTATATCTACTATTAGATAGAAGCTCTATACTTAACTTACTATTATATTATTATTACTACCTTAGTAGCTTTATAGTTAAGTAATAAGTTTACCTCTAAGTAAATATCTAAAATATAATTAAACCTTTTTATAAGTAACTAACCTAGCGATACTTAGTTACCTTAGTTAGTTTAAGAATCGTTACACTATGCCCTTCGCGCTTGCGAGACTTTTCAGGTGTAAGTGGGAACCATCTTCCTTCTAATATGTGCCTTCGAGTACTAATGAGAAGATCATAGCGCTGCGAATGAACGCGAACAAATGGCAAAAGATTTTTCAGTTTACGATATCCAAAGTGGCGCCGCTGGTCACGCTATACGCCTGGGAATCCTCAGGTCGGGGGAACAAAAGATGTGGCAGAAATATTCAGCTCATTATTACTCGCACAACGTAAGCGCTCAACCAGAGTCCTATATAATCAGCTGAAACGCTAATCTCTGGCTCAAGAATAAATGAAATCTCCCAACAGCCGGGTCGACTTCGCTCGAAAGTCTCATGGATGGGAAGTGTGGTTTTATGTTGACATGGCCCAGGGGCGATGTAACTGGCAAAGGGCTCTATAGATAGAGTTAGCCTCCATGGTATCGGTGCGAGTGGTCTGGTCATCTGTTTGCCTTGTTTTCACAGTTACTTGTCTCTTATATTGTTTTGCTTGTAGACCTCTCTCCTTCACCTATTTTCGCTTTTAGATAACCATCTTCGTATTCAATTACGCTTACCTCGCACACATGAGTTCCTCTTTTGACCGTGCGGTGATAGCCCACAGCTCTCTAGCCAGTGCAATGTAATCGTAGGCGTGGTGTACTGGCCCTACGTTCCTTAGGGGGTATGTTCATTTAATTAGCATATATATTTAATTAGTATATATATTTAATTAGTATAACGTGGTTTACTACCGAGCGACGCATATCACTGAGCGACGCACTTTCCCCTACCCTGCCACCTAAAGGGTAAAATTAAATAATTATAACATATTATATTAATTAATCTAAATCTAAATCTAATAAACTAGAAGTATCTACAGCCTCTTAACAAGTTCGTGTATTATAACTAGACTTCCTATAGGTACTATATCGTCGTCTAGACAGCTGCCCCTCCTTTTGCCTACTCTCCTTAGAGCGCTTATCGCGTCGAGCCTGTTCCTCTGCTTCCTTCTAAGCTAATACGTCCTACGTATCCTCTATAGTAAGTGCCCCCCCTTAACGGACCCGAGTCTTTTTAGCCCTCTAGCGTTTACTTAGTACTTCATTTACCTTACGAAGGGTATAGACTTCGGCTAATAATAAAGTCATCTCATAAGCTAATAGCTCTATACCCTTAGCTAATATAGCTACTGTCTAGAAAATAGAGGTTAGCGAGCTTCTTTAATAACGTGTAATCTGATTCTTAACTAATGTCGTCTATAAAAGAGTATCAGTTAGGTTGTAAGAAAGAAGTCTATAAGACCTAAAGGTTAATATTAGTAGAGAGGGTCTATAATACTATATTTCGCCTATATATTCTCAACTAGTCGATACCACGCGCTAATAAGCTCTAGATCTTCGTATAAGGCTCTTTAGAAGTCGTAAATATAATTAAAACATGTCTTTAACTCTAGTCGTTATTAAATAAATTAATATACCTAGTTCTTACTAATATATAGTACCTCTTAAGATTTAAGTAGAAGATTTACTATATCTTTAATACTAGTTAGACAGGGCCTAAATCCTCTTAAATCTAGATTAAGTATATATTAAATAATCGTGTTCTTCTCTAAGTTGTTTAATTTATAACAATTAGCTTTAATTTTAGAGTAATAGGTTTAGCTAGCTATTCTATATTAAAGTATTACTTTAGAGACCTTATAGATCTTTACTATAGAGTGTTTACTTAGCTTTTTAGACGTTCGAATAGTCTTAATAGCTAGAATAATTCACGCTTCTTAGATTTAAATTTCTATAATAAATAGTTAAAAAAATATATCTTAAAGTTTATAAGAAGTAGAGTAGAGAAAAGTATATCGCTTAGTAATATATATCGCTTAGTAGTAAACTAAATTATATATTTAATTAGTATATATAGCTTATAAGTAAGAGAGAGAGGTTTCTTAACTTATTCTCGAAATATATTTCGATATAAATACTACTAATAATATTTTAAGATAAAGAAATAAATAGAGGTTTATTAACTAAAGCTATTAAGATAAAGGCTATTTCTAAAGTATCTACTCGAATTACTAAATCTCTAGATATTATCTTATACTTATAAAGCTTTATTTAACTAATTATTATAATTTATTTATAGATACCTTTACTTAAATTCGATTTCTAAAGAAGTAAAGTTACTACTATTCTAAATAGTATCTATAACGTATTATATTAGAGCTTTAAATATATTAAAAAGTAGTATTACTATACCTCTTAAATCCGAGCTATAGAGAGAGTACTCTATAGATATTAAAAGTAGTAGTAACTAAATAGATTTGTATCTACTATATTATTTATTATTCTAATTCTATAGCTTAACTAAAGTCGATTATTCTAAATAGCTAAATTAGTTATCTTTAATTATTTTAGTTCTTTAAGATAATTTACTAGAATTACTTTATAAAAGATAATTAATATAAAAAAGCTTTATAGAAATATTATAGAATAGAAAGAGTATAACTAGTAAGAATAAGAGAAGTAGATAGGTAGTATAATATAGTAGAATAGAGAGTTATAACTAGTTATATTAAAAGAATATACTTTAATAATTTTTATAGAACTACTTCTACTTTTAAGAAGAAATACTAGTATATATATAACTAAGTAAATAATACTTATTTAGATATTATTTATTATAGAGTATTAGTTATAGTACTCTTATTTAAGTACTATAAGTACTATAATAGACGTACTTCTAGATAGTCGAGAATAAATAACACTCTATTCTTAGAATAATAGATAAGAAAGAAAGTTAGATATAGAAGATAATACTATATTTATCTAGAACCTGAAACACCTACACTACTACGTGATATTATAGAATGTAGCTAATATATAATATAGCTAGTAGATCTATTATAAGTACTCTATATCTAGATAGCTTAGTTTTATATATAATATAGTTTACTACTAAGCGATATATATTACTAAGCGACGTACTTTCCTCTACTCTACTATCTAAAGAGTAAAATTAAATAATTATAATATATTATATTAATTAATCTAAATCTAAATCTAATAAACTAGAAGTATCTATAGCCTCTTAACAAGTTTATATATTATAACTAGACTTTCTATAGATACTATATTATTACCTAGACAGCTGCCTCTTTTTTTACCTACTCTTCTTAGAGCGCTTATTACGTCGAGCCTATTCCTCTACTTCCTTCTAAGCTAATACATTCTATGTATCCTCTATAGTAAGTACCTCCCCTTAACGAACCCGAGTCTTTTTAGCTCTCTAGCGTTTACTTAGTACTTTATTTACCTTACGAAGAGTATAGACTTCGGCTAATAATAAAGTTATCTTATGTTAGAGACTGAGATTAAGGTGGCTAGATCAACTAGAGGTCTTAGCGAAGAGGTCTTTACGCGTAACCGAGTCGAAGCTAGAGATACTAGAAATGTTTTCAGGAATATAGAGATAGGAAGAAGTATTTAAGAGGTCTAGATATATATAACTAGAAGGTTAGACAGAGGTAGAAGGGAGGTATCGATTATTCTAGATTATAATAGAATACTAGTAGTTCTATTACGTCTATACTCTACTACTTATTTAGTTCCTTATATCTTATAAGCTAATAGCTCTATACTCTTAGCTAATATAGCTACTATCTAGAAAATAGAGGTTAGTAAGCTTTCTTAATAATATATAATCTAATTCTTAACTAATATCGTCTATAAAAGAGTATTAGTTAGATTATAAGAAAGAAGTCTATAAGACCTAAAGGTTAATATTAGTAGAGAGAGTCTATAATACTATATTTCGCTTATATATTCTTAACTAGTCGATACTATATGCTAATAAGCTCTAGATCTTTATATAAGGCTCTTTAGAAGTCGTAAACGTGATTAAAATATATCTTTAACTCTAGTTATTATTAAATGAATTAATATATCTAGTTCTTACTAATATATAGTACCTCTTAAGATTTAAGTAAGAGATTTACTATATCTTTAACACTAGTTAGATAGAGCCTAAATCCTCTCGAATCTAGATCAAGTATATATTAAATAATCGTGTCCTTCTCTAAGTTGTTTAATTTATAACAATTAGCTTTAATTTTAAAGTAATAGGTTTAGCTAGCTATTCTATATTAAAGTATTACTTTAGAGACCTTATAGATCTTTACTATAGAGTGTTTACTTAGCTTTTTAGACGTTCGAATAGCCTTAATAGCTAGAATGATTCGCGCTTCTTAGGTTTAAATTTCTATAATAAATAGTTAAAAAAACACGTCTTAAAGTTTATAAGAAGTAGAGTAGAGAAAAGTACGTCGCTCGGTAATATACGTCGCTCGGTAGTAAACTATATTATAAATAATAATAATATAGTTTATTAGTATCTTACTAATATTAGTACCTTACTACTTTTCCTCTTATAATTTACTTTACTATATAATAAATTAACTATAACCTATAAAATTTATTAAAACTAATTAGATTCTAATATACTAGATATATCTATATCTTCTTAGTAGGTTTATATATTATAACTAGCCTTTCTATAAGTAATATAATACTATCTAGACGATTACTTCTCCTTCTAACTACCTCTCTCTATATATAAATCACGTTATATCTATTTATCTATATCCTTCTATACTATAATATTCTATATATTCTATATAGTAAGTATATTCCCTTAACGAATATAAGTCTTTTTAGCTCTATAGCGTTTACTTAGAGCTTTATTTACTATTCGAAGAGTATATACCTTAGTAGATAGAAGGGTTATCTTATAGACTATTCGCTCTATACTCTTTACTAATATAGTAACTGTCTTAAAGAGTAGAGTTAGTAAGCTCCTCTAATAATAGATAATTCGATTTTAAATAAGAGTTAATTATAAAAGAGCTTCGGTTAGGTTAGAAGGAGTCTAGAAGATCTAAGTGTTAGAATTAGTAGTAGAGAGTTAAGGAGAGGTTAGAGTCTATAACCTTATATTAAGCTTTAAAATTATAGTCTAGAGATTAAAAGATACTAGACAAGCTCTAAAGAATCTAGCTTTAGCGTTTTATATTATTACTAACTCTAAATAAATAGCTTTAAAGGCTAGAAAGAATTTAACCTTAGTAATATAGTTAATATAAGCTTTAATAAAAGCCTTAATTTAATAACTATACGACTATTTTAATATACTAAAACATTCTATATTAAGTAGCTAGATTAAATAAGAAGAGTAAGAAGATAGTCTAAGAGTTATAATATTATATATCTTATAGTACTCTTAGAATTTAGCTGATTTATAACTCTTATATCTATTAAGAATAAATATTCGATAGAGACCTCTTACTTAAGTAGAAGTATACTTATTAAAGTACTTAAGCTATTCTAGGTCTATCTTATTATTTATCTAGCTATTACTTATTAGTTTAATAACCTAGTTATATAGAAGGTTACTCTTAGTATACTAATTCGTAATATAATTCTTCCTCTAAACTACTAAAAATAAAGATATACTCTAACCTTCTCTATTAATATAAGTAATTACTATAGTCTATTCTCGATTACCTAGCTAAACTATCTTACCTCTACTACGTTGATCGATACGTGTAACTACTATTATAGAGTAAATAACATCTAACGTAGTTTATTAGCGGGTCGATTATATCACCGAGTCGATCACTTTAAAACCTATATAAAAAACGTCTATATATAACTATATACTTTACGTATTTATATATAAAAATATCTGAAATTAAAACCTTAGTTTTATAACTATATGAAAAAGTAGTATTAAGAATTTTAGACGCTTACTAATTATAATCGACGATTCGCTTAAAATTACCTCTATAATTATAATTGTTTTTTTATTTCTTTAATAACTAAGCGATTATAATTAGTAAGCGTCTGAAATTCTTAATACTACTTTTTTATATAGTAATAAAACTAAGGTTTTAATTTCAGATATTTTTATATATAAATACGTGAAGTGCACAGTTATATATAGACGTTTTTTATATAGGTTTTAAAGTGATCGACTCGGTGATATGATCGACTCGCTAATAAACTACGTTATTATAAAGCCTGTCTTATTAAAGTTATAGAAATCGCTATCTAAAATACTATATTTTACTCTTATATTCTCTACTAGTTAAAACTATAGGCTAATTAGCTTAGGATCTTCGTACTTAGGCTAGTATTTAATAAACGCTCTTTAGCTTGTTACTACTTTTTTAGCACTAAAATGAAGTAATCACTACCTAAACACATACTTTTTACTTTATAATTATTTTATAACTACAATATTAAAATAGCTAAAAAACATAGAAAAACGAAGGTGTGTAAGGCGTGTATAAATAAGACTTTACGACGTGAGGTCTCTATCTAGTAGCGTACTTAAATTGTTAGTAGAAGTAGACAGAATACTAATAAGCAAGAGTTACTTCTGTAGGTAAAAAAAGACGAGGAATAGGTATCTGTTTTAGAGATAGGGGTTAGGGATATTAGAAGAAGGGCTTGAGAGAACGCTACTAGAACTCAGATTAGGAATACATAAGGCTAACGACTTTTAGTACCCTTTATCGTCAAGAATCGGCCTCGCCCTAGACTACTACTTAAAGTTACCCCTGAGCTACGACGACAGATTATTTCTAAGGTTACAAGTATATAAGACGAACGCTAGAAGTCAAATATATCACACCTTTACAACCTAGGTCTTTAGAGCAACTAAGACCCTAGTAAGAACCTCTTAGAATCTTCCTTTTAACAAGTCTTATACAACGAAGGTTACTCCTTTATAAGAGAGGGATTTAAGCCTAAACTTACCCTGGTTCTTAGGGAATAATATGTTAAGTTAGCTAAACAACTCCTTAAGATAGACCTCTCCTAAGTAGTGTTTATAGACGCTGCTGCCTTACATATAGAACTTAACGATAGCCTGGATAGATGTTAGTAGAAGTAGGAAGAGTACTACTATAAGGACGTTTAGACAGAGATAGTAAAGGAGTACTCGGATAGATAGTTCTTTAGTATCATCTGCCTAGGTTTTCGCCAAGGTCCTTACTATATATACAACCTGGAAACAATATAGGAAGTTAAGGACGTAGAGACGTATTTAGCCGAGGCTAACATATAATGGTTACACTATGTAGAGAGAGAGTTTGACTGGCTAGAGTAGGCCAAGGAAGACTACTAGGCTAGTAAAGGATGTAGGGTACCTGGAAAGAGGGCTGAATTATATAACTTTTTATATAAACAAGTATATAAGAGGGGGGACAGGGGTAAGGGAGGGGTAGATTGGTACTAGCTTTACAAGGGGTATCTTAAGCTAAAGTTGTTCCCTTAGTATAAGGAACTACGTAAACTAGAGAGAGGGAAGATAATGTGTTTAGTTATAGATAATGCTAGCCCTTATAGTTATAAGGTAACTAAAGAAGTATTATACTACTATTCTATTTAGCGCCTCCTTTACCCTGTATAGTTACTGGATATAAACCTAATAGAGTAGATTTAAAAGTATATAAGGTAACAACTACGTAAGAGAAAGAAACAACTAAAGAACAAGGCAGATTTAAAGTGTATGTGGGCATAGGAGTAGAAGAAGGTACCCTAGAAAGTAATAGATAATATAATTAGTAATCTAAGAAAGACTCTCTAGAAAGTTATAGACTATAGAGGGGATAATGATTTCTAGGGATAGAGCTTTAATTTCTACTACTTTTTATATAAAAACACCTAGAATTGTATTATATATAAGTGATAGTAGTGAAAAAAGAGAGGTGGGGTAGAAGTGAAAAACGAGCTGAAAATTAGCTAAGGGCGTTTATTAAATACTAGCCTAAGTATAAGGCTCTTTAGAAGTTATAAACATAATTAAAACATGTCTTTAAGGCTAGTTGTCGTTATATAAATTAATATACTTAGAGCTTTCTAATATATTTCCTTCTCTATAATTTAAGGATATAATTTACTATATCTTCTACACTAGCTAACTAAGGCGTAAACCCTCTAGAATCTAGATTAAGTATATATTAAAGAAGTACTAACTCTTCTAATTCGGTTAATTTCTAAGTAGAAGGTTAGTATTCGCTAAGAGGAGTTCGTCTATTTATTCTATTATAAAGTATAGAGTATAGTATATTATAGATTTTCGTAGCAGTTATATATTTAAGTCTTAGAGTAGTTTAGATAGCCTTAATAGCTAGAGTGATTCGTACTTCTTAGGTTTAAATAGCTATTGTAGTTGTTGAGAAATCGCGTGTTAAAGTTAGAGAGTAAATTATGAGAGGAAAAGTAGCAAGGTACTAATATTAGCGAGGTACTAATAAACCACGTTATACTCTTTTTATATTACGTTTATAACTACTAAGCTATACTAATAACAACTTTATAATTTATTATTATTTCATCTAAGTTATAGTTTAAGTGAATATATTCTTTGTAAAGTTAATTATTCTACGCGCGATAGAGATTAAATTGTCAACACCACGAGGTGGCGAGCAAATCTATATCGGCGCTAAATCCGTCGCCGTTGTCTATATTAGAATGCGTTCGAGAGACTTCAGCCTCGTAGTCTCGCCACCAGTGAAGTGTGCGGAAACTCTTCTCGCTTAATTTTCCTTTATTTATGTACTACAACTACATCCACCAAGCAATCCTCTAGACCATGACTGTAATTTGACTCCTCCCGTGAGCTGAAATTGAGTTTGATAGCCTAAAGTCAACTAGGGATTAACATAATCACAACTGCTTTATTTGACACGACATATCATATGGAAGTAAACACCTCATGCTTTTCCATTTCTAATGGATAGATCACTCTAACTAATTGGCAGGCATAGAAAGAAAACATATACAGCATACCACACTACTGGCCCGATAGGATGGTTTCAGACGCCTTCTCGCTGATCATGTATATCCCAATGACGGGGAAAGATCCGGGGGACCTAGGGAAAACACTGGCATCGACGACTCGCAAGCCAGAAACACCACGGACACGGAACTTGGAATCCAAGACTGCGGTGTTGTCCGAATCGGGGCCGATGGCACAAGTACCAATGGCGTGATGGCCGAAGACATTCTCGCGGATGAAGGTCTCGTCATTATTGGGATCAGAGCAGGATCCGTCGGCACCAATAGTGCCTACGCAGGGTGGCCAGGAAATATTGTAAGGACCGAATGGTGCCGGGATGCGATTCAAAGCACGACGGCCCCAAGCGACGAACTCCTTGATGGCGGATATGTCACGATGAGAGTCTGTGCCGTTGAAGTGTCGGAAGATGATTTCAGGCGTCACCGTTGGGTCGGCCGAGCGAAGCTTGAGGGATCCAGAGGTGTTGTTGGCGTGCATATGGACACTGTGCATGCCCCAGGTGGTTGGGGGGTCGTCCCAGTTCTGCCCAGCGACCCGAGGCCAAAAGCCGCGGAAGGCCCAAGGAGCAGGAAAGCAGGCCATGTCATGCTCGCCGTTGGTAGTGAAATTGGTCTTCATGAAGCTGAATCCCAGGCTGGTAGGTTGAGCGTAGGGTCCCTGGCCTTGGAGGTACTCGGCAAGACATGGATCGCCAGGAGCCCCGTAGGTGCATTGGTCGCGAGAACCGCCAGGAGCAGCAGAGAAATCGAAGTTCTGGGCTCCCTCTCCAATGACGGCGACTTCGTTGTGATCTTGGAGCGAAGCTCCAACACCGGGTCGATCGGCGACGACGGGGATGTTCAAGGCTTCGAGGTCGGCAGCTGGTCCAATGCCGCTGAGTAGCAACAGCTGAGGCGAAGCGAATGTTCCTCCACTGACAATGATCTCCTTTCTAGCAAACACACGGCGAGAAATCGGTTTGATCGTCTCATTGTACCGGAGGTCGCCCTGAAAGGCGCTTTTACCATCCAGGTAGTCGAGACCAAAGGCTCGAGGTAATGTCAATGAGCCTTTTGGGGGCTGGTCGAAAAGGATCTTGGTAGCGAGAGAGTTGAGGCGAACCTCCAAGGGATACTTCTTGTTTCCTTCCTCGTCGGTGGCCCGCAGCGTGTCGAGCACACGATTTCTGGCGCTGTAGCGTGCCCAAGTGCCGTTGGCATGGTGAGGCGCTCCCGCGAGTCCTGTCAAGTAGTCTCGCTTAGGATCCTCGACCTGATTCGGGTCAATGTTTAGGATGTTTTCCAGGTCCTCGGGATCTTGCCCCCCCTCGGCAGCCATGGCCTTGAGAACTGCGGTTGCTTGAGGGGAAGTGAGAAAGCGGCTCCCGTTGACAAGATTTGTCTCAAGATATCCATCGAAGCCGTGGCCTGGGGAACCGCGTGGGGCGTAGCCGTTCTTCTCTAACTTCATCCATAGCTCTCCCATATGAGTAGCACTAGGTTTTGGTCTGTTAGATTCCTAATTTCCAAGAGATAACATGAAGAGAGGGTATAAGGGTTTGTGAATGACTTACTTCCAAGACTCATCGCTTGTGAGATTTTTGATATAGTCCCAGTCGCTATTTGAGGGAAGGACAGTCACGGCAGCGTTGACAATAGTCGATCCTCCCAGAGTAGCTCCACGGGGGTATTGCATCCCAAGAATCTCTGCTCCCGCGGGTGCAGAACTGCCTGGACCAACCCACATATTTCCGTCTGGAAGTCTCCAAGTGAGATGCCGGTTCTTTTTGGTCAATTCGTCATCCTCGTAATGACGAACAAAATAGGACCAACTTAGTTCAGGGGGAACTGCGATGCTCATCAATGCCATGGCATTCGTAGCCATATTGGCACTGTCGTCGTCGCCAGCCTCGAGCAGGAGGGTCCTGAAACCAGCTCGGGCTAGATTGGCGGCCAATGGGGCACCTCCAGGACCGGAGCCGACTACTACATAGTCATAAGTGTCGACCGAGTTGAAGGTCCTTGGGAATGCAGAGACGGTGCTGGTTATAAGCAGGATGCCAGCGAGATTGGAAGCCGCCTCCCAGGGGCTTAGAAGACGCATGATTGGATAGCGGTGCAAATTCTGGATACGTTCGCAAAAGAGAGGTGGATTGAGAACCACTTGAGGTTGAAAGATGGAAGTGATGAAGGATGAAAGCTCGAGATAGATGTTGGATACACCCCTTTAAGTATATATGCCATTAGGTATGGGCCCAACCGTCAAGATGAACATGGCTCCAAGAATGCTAGCCTAATTCGTACTTTGAGTTTGACTCCGTCAGACCAAAGTCACCTTACTGACACCCGATGACTAGATCGGGTACACCATAATCGTCCATCTTGAGGATTTAGGTTTGGATGACAAAAATTGTGGATGGAAAGGGATGCGTGGAGTGAGTGTCAGTGTGCCATAAGGAAACCCGCTATAGGGATATTCCGGACGACAAAATGCTTCCGTCCCAAAAATTGATTGTTTCTTCCCCGAAATAAATAACTCGACAGACATGAGAGTCTCCCGTCTACATTCATATTTTAAGAGTCCCAAGACAATGCTTGTCATGCGGCCCCACTCGTACTACATAGAAAACCCTTACTACAAGGATATCGACGGTTCTAAATTCCGGCCCGTAAATTGACGGGTAAATCATATGCGAACCCACTCCGTAAAAGTCTATATCGGTTAAGTTCACGACTTTGATTTACTGATTATGCTTAAAATAAACAATGCAGGGGTACAAGCTCATGTGTTCACCCCCTTTTTTTGAGGATATCCTTATACTGAGGGGCTTGGCATTCAAGGCAGTGTAGTAGTTGCTAAGATTACTCGCAATTCAAGGATAAAGGGAGGCACAGAACAGGCAGTTAAAAAAATGTTTCTGGATATCCTTATAGCAAGGATCCTTGTAGCAGAGGGTCTTGCCATTAAAATTTATAAAGTCCGCAGCAGAAGTTGAAGTCAGGGGTATGTCCGCAGTATAAGAAGAGTCTCACAGGGTGGACAATATGACCCTAAGCGGTAGTAAATCGTATCTGCCTACCTTGATATTTAGCATAATAAAGAGCTAAGTTAGGCGAACTCCTTGGCTCTGAAATGCTGAGGGGCTCTTCTGCTGGTGGCAGCGTTTGTTTAGTCCAGATACTTAAGCGAGTCCCAGTTGAAAACGTTTACATCTGCCTTTATACTAAGTAAATGCTTTATAATATTAAATTGTATTTTAACAATAACCTAATAAATGCCACTTTTTATGAATACTTACTTTGCTAGATAATAGGTTGTACTCAAAGCAAAAAGAAGTCAACGAAACCTGTAGCAAGATATATTAGAATAGTCTTTAAACCTCGAATCTTGATGGCCCGACTTCGGATCAAGTGTCAAATGGTACCCCACTTCAGGTCGCGGCATCATAATTATTTCGGACTCCGTCAAATGCCACGACCTCCCACCAACCTCCAGAAATTCCCGAGTTTAATCGGTTATTACAGCTCAGGTAGACGCGTCGATTTCTGTCACTGGAAAAGTGGCAACTCAATTACTTATTCAGCCAGAGCAACGTTGCTAAGCAGCTAGTGTATATGCGGCAAAATTGCGATAGAAGGATATCCGAAATAAGGATGAAAATCTAACTAATGAAAGCCCAAGGAGACTCGGCACCACCGGCATTCACAAATCTCCCTATGGAACTCAAAGACAATATTTGGACTTTTACACTCCCTGGCCCTCAAATAACCCAATGTCACCACTCCAAAGATTGGGCTTACTTTAATGGCGCTCGTTATCCAGTAGCACTTCATATCTGCCAACTTTCTCAAGAAGTTACCTCTCTCTCTGTTTTCGACCCCCCCCTTTCCCAACGGTCGTCAAACTCCCCTCTACAATGATCTTGCTCACAATACTATCCTTTTCACCATCAACCCTTAGACGTGTGAATATACGGCTGCAATTTGCCCTGAGATTAAGTAGAAGGTTCGGTCTCTAGCAATTGAGATTTCCTCGGATGCTCTCAGATCTCGAAAATCTCAGGGAAATTATACTTGTTGCAGAGCAGGGCAGCGAGCACGTAAAAGTAATGTAGGCGAACTGGCGAAACCCTGGCCAGAGAAGAGGATATACTTCCTTCAAGAACGATTGATCCAGACCTATTCATCGTCGTTCCAAGACCCGGGAACGGCAAGTTCAAGAAGCTCGTGGTTGGGATCGGATTCTTCCTCGATCATTGCCCAGAATTCCCCCGCATAGTCATCAGTAGGTTCCGAGAAGTAAAATTTCCAGTTTTCAGGGAAAGAGCCGTAAGAGAAGTTGATGATCCTGTCTATTTTGCGCTTCAAGCCTCTTTGTCTTTCAAAGTAACTGATATCGGAGGTTTTCGGCCTGCACTCCAATTCGTTAATTCTCATTATGCCATATTCCTCCCTTCCATATGTATGTAGATCGACTCCACAACTAAGCAAATGCTCGAGCCATGGTTTAACATCTACCCATTTTCTGCTATGACCAATGGTACGGGCTCTAGGCCAAAAAACCCTCCAGAAGGGTGTGAACCCTGATTGATCGGTTGTATGAAGAGGTGCGCCGGCTGAGATGAATTTTCGTATGAGCTCACCCCACAAAAACGCATTCGAATTAGAAGCGCGCAACTGGCTTAAAACTTCCTTATCGAGAGTTTCATCTAACGTTTCTTTTGGGTGACAATGAGTCATAGAGCGAACAAAGGCTTGAGCAAAGAGATGGAGGAAAGACTGTCCCTCGCTATTGGTCCAACTCAATACTTCGGGTGCAACGCCAGAGCTGTTTACCAGAGATGACTCTAGAATAAACGGTACATTATGCCAGGAAGATCGCGTCTGTTCCGCTAGAATATTTAGGCGAGTATCTAGTGGAAGAGTAGAGAAAGGCGGGTACATCTCCTCCTGTATAAGACGGAATAAAGATGCCGGGGCATGAGTCTCCTTAAGCATTTCGGGGTCGTCGATAAGAGAATCACTCGCACCACTCTTGAGAAGTAGTCGAAATGTTTCCACAACATCCACTTCCAGATATTCTCCGACCCCAAAGGTCACGAGAGATGCGTAGGATATTAGGTGATGGAGGGGTGTTCTGGATATTGTTAGTCTAATTCTGAAGCAGATATATCACACTTAGATAGCAAGAATGAATGCGCAGCCAAGCCCACGGTGACCAAGGACTTATAACGGGGTGTTCAGCTGTTGTAGAGTTGGAAAGAATCCATCTATCCTAAGTGAGACGAACTTATTGTTGTAATTTAAAGCAAGGGGATCGGCTCCATGTGAGAGTAGAAGTCGACACATCTCTATGTCTCCAAAATGGGCAGCAAGCTAGTAAAAGTCAGAGTCAGTACTTCAAATCAAGTCTTGAATTTTGCATACATGCAGTGCAGTGCCGTCTTCTTTTTTAGTAAGGTACTTTACCCCTTGTCCCCAATCTGTAACAAAGGCTTCGCCATTTTCCAGAAGCTGGCGAACTGTATTGGTATCATGCCTTTCCACTGCAAGGAACAGTGGAGACCGAGAGGGTACCATACGGTAGGTTCTCAGAGCAAACCTCCATCCAGAAATGGTGCTTCGTCCGTAGGCATCCCACACCCTTTGAGAGAACCAAACCGGCATCTTGAACCTTGCATACAAGTCATTTGTTTCCTTGTCATTGGATTTCCTTTTTCTTTTGCCATACTCAAAACGCCCGAACAGAGAGTCGAACCATGACGACGCATATGTAAAATCATGATGTGACCCTTTGCTAAGCTCTGTCGACCTTAGCTCCGTCGATTTTAGAATATGTCCAATAGCTGTTGATCCACTCATAGAAACACCGAGTGTTGAGTTTGAATTGGCAATCGAAGTGATCTGGTTGGAGAGTCTGGTAACTACAGACTCCGAATGAAGCCGTATCATTGCGCTACCAACTATTAGTTCTCAAATCCTCACCAATCAGCAAACAAAGACCTACCTTGAATGACATTGGTATGACAAAGAAAGAAGTCGGATCGCACTTTTCATCCTTCTTTTCAAAGTCTTAATCTCCTCTTCTCTCAACGCTACCTTTGCAGACCCAATCTTCTTCCTCAGCCCACGCTTCCCCTCAATCTTTGCAGCAAGTTCGTTGACCAAGATTTTCAATTCCGCAGAGCCTTTTTCACACAGCTGCAAACTTTGTTCCAAGTAAACACTGTTGCCTCCCAAGGCTGGATCAGACACCGTCCCTCGATCATCCTGGATATGACACAGAATAACATTCAGAGCGTCGATTTCGCGAAGGAGAAATGATATTTCAGATGACACGTCCTTGATCTGCTCCCAATAGTTCTTCAACTTGATGATGCTGCTTGTAACCTGGGTCGCAAGTTGGGTTACGGCGACCCCGCTCGCGACAACGCCCAGGACTTCGGCCATAGTTTCGTGGTATTGAAAGCTTTCGTAGGATTTGAATCTGGTAGAAATCGATGGAGGAGCAGATGGAGCTTGAGGGGATTTGTATGTTGAAGAGGCATAGGAGCACAGCCCGTTTGGCAATCTGCCTTGCAGCGAGCCTCGAATTGGGCGGCCAAATCTGACATGCAGGTGCCGCCACCACTTGAAGATATCGCAAGCTGAAACAATACTCGACGTGAAAAATTTACAAAATACAGCAAAAAATACCAGTAGGTACAAAAGATTCAAAGTGGGAACATAATGAAGTAAGTCTGCAACAATTGGGTCGTACTAGCCTCGTTATTCTCACTTTCTAAAGCATTTGAAGTCAATTCTTCCAGCTATGTAGAGCATAATTTCTAATTCTCTAATTCTTGTAGAGTAGTTTTAAATTGCCTACGAGGTTTTAAAAAAGAGCTAAGAACGCAGGAATAGCTTTCAATTGTCCGCAAGGAAGTCTACCGAGATTTACTAGTATAAAGAGGTCGGTTAGACTCCTCACCACCATCTGTATCATCCCATCTCAAAACTTCACAACTTCTCCAGGATCTCATACGACCTCTTCGGGCTCCCATTGCCTCTTTAAATAAAAGTCAGGACATATCTACTTTCACAATAGAAGAATTAATATCAAAAACCAAAAGAACAAAAAGCTCAAAAAGCCCTACAATCTCGTAGTGCAACAACCACAAACCAAACCTACCTCCATATCCACCGCAACACACTTTCTCATCCAAAAAAATCCAGAAACCAGGCAACAGAAAATACAAACAAATCTACAAACTAAATTAGAAAAACCAAAGCAAAGTAATATCAACTCTTAAGAATTAGCACGAAACAGACAAACCATAAACCCCTATAACGCGATTCATACCCACCAGCCCAACTAACTAATTTCCTCAAAATAACTTCATATCCTCGATTTTCCTCCTGCTGTCGAGGGCCGAGAGAATGTAATCGTTTATCCCAGAAATGAAGGATGTGATCTAGAGGCTGTTTTTGTTAAAATGCTCGAAGGGAAGAGAGGTGAGATCTTGAAAGCTTGATTCGGGGAAATACTAAGGGAGAGAAGTCAAAGTTGTTGTGCTTCTCGAAATAATTGAATGATAAGGGGGTTATGTTCTACTGCGTAGTTTACAGCTTTCTCTCACAATGCGGGGCGAACTGTTCTATTAGGAGAGGATTATTCTGTTCACGTCAGATGTGAATTGCTGAGAACTAACTTCGAGTCTGGATAAAAACAAAGTCAGAAAACAACAAAGTCAGAAGCAATCACAACATATCAAACCTCCATAATTGAACAAAATTCTACCATTAAGCACCCTAATCCTCAATCCCACCCCAAGTCTCATACTTCGCATCCTCCGCAGTCTTCAATCTCACCTGCTTAATAAGCGCCCTCAACTCAATCTCCTTCGCCTTCTCCTCCTCAGTCATAGCCTCCAACCGTTCCGCCTCCCTCTTCCTCCGCTTCTTCTCTCTCCTCTCCTCTTTAACATCCTGCTGCTCATGCTTCTGACTCCACGCCTCCCTCTCCTTCCTCTTCTTCAGCATCTCTTCACTAGGTACAAATGGTGCTTTCGTCTTCTCCTCCTCCGTCGCTACCCTCCTCGCTTTCTCGCGGATTTTATCTTTATACGCATATTCGGACATATTAATCTTAACACCCAAACTCTTATCTCCCTCCCACTTTTTCAATTCAGGCATCTTGGGTAATTTAACAAGTCCCCAGGCATGACCTAGATCCGTCCAATCTAATTCCGAGACTTGGAAAATACTGTTGGCTTGATGTTTAGAATAAGCTTGCACCCAGGAAACGAATGCTCGCTGTCCTTTATCGTATAGCGCTCTATCAGCAAGGACTTCCCCGCGCATCCTCGCCGTTACTATTTTCGCGTCGTTGTCTGTGATATTAATTGTGGGTTTGACGAGGGGTTCAATTGGCGTTTTCCGGATGGAGAGGAATTCGACGTAGTCCTCTTCTGTGCCTGGGTGGAGGAAGATCACACTTAGTCCACGACGACCAGCGCGTCCTGCTCGCCCGCAGCGATGGAGGAAAACTTTTGGGTCGGAAGGTGGGTCAATTTGGACAACTAGGTCTACTTGTGGGATATCTAGTCCTCTTGCTGCTACGTCGGTGGTGAGGAGTATTGTGGGAGTGACGCAGGTGATGTATTTTGCGAAATTCTTTTGTCGTACGTTTGGGGGGTGTTTTCCGTGTAGGGGTATCAACGAGAACTTTTCTGGGAGTAAGGAGCCGAGTATGGTTTGGAAATAATCTACTGCTGCGCAAGTTGAGAGGTAGATGATGCTTTTTTGTGGTGTTGGTGATAGTTGGTCGAGTAATGAGAGAAGAGCTGGGAATTTATGGCTCGCGGGGGTTGTGAGGTAGGTCATTTGAAGACTTGCTGGGGTTCTTTTATCTTCTCCATTTGCGCTTTTGACTTTGACAGCAATTTTTACTGGATTTCTCAATCCAACTCGAATGATCTCCCCAACTGCCTCGCTAACACTGGCACTAAATAGCCCGGTTCTCCTCTGTTTTGGTAATCGTCCGAGTATTTTCTGTAAATCGTCCTTGAATCCCAAATCCAACAGCCGATCGGCCTCGTCCAGTACAAGAACCTCGAAAGATGATTGTGGACAATGTACGTGCGGCGAAGAGAGAAGTTCGAGTAATCGCCCAGGTGTAGAAATCAACAAATTCGGGCTATTCTTGAGAAATCTGCTCAGATCCTGCGCTGGAGTTGTAGTTCCCCCCAAAAGCAGTTGAGGCACTACAACATGACCCTTTGGTTTCCGCTTCACCTCTTCTTCTAGTGGCTTCAATGCCTCGGCGGATGCTTCGTGAAAGGCGAGTAAGGAGAGGAGGACGGAATGAATTTGAGTCGCTAATTCTCGAGTGGGCGAGACGATTATTGCGCCAACGTGATGTTTTTTGAGGGGTTCGTCTAGTCGCAAGAGCTTTTGTACAACAGGTATTAGGAATGCCATGGTCTTTCCACTTCCCGTAACCGCCTGGTTTGAATCAGTATAGAATCCGAAGAGAAACTATGAGTAATTACCTCAACCACAACATCTTTATTACCCATAAAGAGGGGAATCGTCGAAGCTTGAACAGGCGTCATTCTCGCAAAGCCCATGGCAGTAATCGCATCTATGATCCATTCTGCCAATGGGGGAGTCAAGGCATCCCAGGCTCGAGGGTCCTTTTTTGGTTCGGCGGTTGGTGCCATGGTGTTGAAGCTATTCGGAACTGTGTATTGTCGCAAAGAATCTGTTCCACCAAAACCTGAACCACCAAAAAGTTTCTATCGCGATAGCAGGGATTATATCAAGTGGAGAGGCTCAAAGTCGGGCCGGCTGACGTGGTCGGGCCGGTGATCGGTGGTCGGAGACCGGATAGTTTTAGTCAGCCAATCAATGACCGGGCTTCGAAGCTCTTGCTCCCAACGCTTGTCCGACAAATTTACTTAGCTTCCCGACATTTCCAAATCCTCTCCCACCACCAACTTCCGTCTCGTCAATTCTCTCTCCCAATCCCGGTGCTGTGCAATTGCGACCTCCACGACTCCAATTGTCTGGATCTCTGGTGTCTCGTCACGCTCTTTCTGTTTCTTCCTATTCTTCTTTTTTCCCTCCCTCCCTCTCGCACATCTCCCGAAAATGTTCTCCGCCGTGTTGAGGAGGCGCGCCCTTCAATCCACCCCCATCTCCTACCAATTCGCACGATGCTATGCCGCAAAGTCCTTCCCCCCTCATACGGTGGTGACGATGCCTGCGCTGTCTCCTACCATGACGGCAGGTAACATTGGTACCTGGCAGAAGAGTCCTGGAGATGCGATTTCTCCCGGTGACGTCTTGGTTGAGATTGAGACGGATAAGGCACAGATGGACTTTGAGTTCCAAGAGGAGGGTGTTCTGGCAAAGATCCTGAGGGATTCCGGAACCAAGGACGTGGCTGTCGGTAACGTACGTATTGGCACGAAGTTGGAGCTTCAATTGGTCTCTCTAACTCTTATATACAGCCTATCGCCGTCATGATCGAGGAGGGCGCTGATGCTTCCGCTTTCGAATCCTTTTCCATCGAAGATGCCGGAGGAGAGAAATCTGCCCCAGCACCACCAAAGGAGGAGGCCAGCGAGTCTTCCGAGCCAGCAGGTACCGGCTCCAGTACTGCACCACCCAAATCCGAGTCTGCGCCAGTTCCCGAAGAGACAGAATCCAGCGGCGGCAGATTACAACCAGCTCTAGAAAGACAGCCAAACGCAAGCGCCGCAGCCGTGAGACTTGCAATCGATACCGGTGTCAAGATTGCAGGCTTGAAGGGTACAGGAACTGGTGGACAGGTTACGGAGTCCGATGTCAAGAAGGCCTCGTCAGGAGGAAGTGGCTCTGCTCCTTCATCTGCGCCAGCAGCATCATACACCGACACCCCTCTTACCTCGATGCGAAAGACAATTGCCAACCGCCTTACCGAATCCTGGAACGAGAACCCCCACTACTTTGTCGCATCCACCCTCTCCGTTACCAAACTTCTTAAACTCAGACAAGCTCTCAATGCTTCCGCAGATGGGCAATACAAGCTCTCCGTCAACGATTTCTTGATCAAGGCTTGCGCTGTTGCATGCAAGAAGGTTCCAGCTGTTAACTCGAGTTGGAGAGATGGTTTCATCCGTCAATTCGACAATGTTGACATTTCCGTAAGTTCCCGACACACCCCCACAAAAAACTTTCAAAGTTGCTAACATGCCCTTCAAGGTTGCTGTCGCCACCCCAGTCGGACTCATGACCCCAATTGTCAAGTCTGTCGAAGGTCTCGGTCTCTCTTCCATCTCCGCACAAGTTAAAGATCTCGGAAAGCGCGCCCGCGACGGCAAGCTCAAGCCAGACGAGTACCAAGGAGGAACTTTCACCATCAGTAACATGGGAATGAACTCTGCTATCGATCGATTCACCGCCGTTGTCAACCCACCACAAGCCGGTATTTTGGCCGTTGGTACCACCAAGAAGGTTGCCATCCCAGTCGAGACTGAGGAGGGCACTTCATTAGAGTGGGACGACCAGATTGTTGTCACTGCTAGTTTCGACCACAAGGTTGTTGACGGAGCTGTCGGTGGTGAGTGGGTTAAGGAGTTTAAGAAGGTTGTTGAGAACCCGCTTGAGTTATTGCTGTGAATAGAAAAGGGCATGAAAAAGTGATGGATGGGAGAGGGGCAAGGGGAAGATCGTGGTTTGAAAGTAGAGCCGCGGGCATGTAACGATGAAAGTTTAGAGAGATTCCCCATGTAACATTGTAAAATGACCCTACCTACGCTTTTCTTCGATGCATCTTATTATTTGCAATTCAAGACTTGGCTTTTTTCTGTTTTTTTTCGACATTTCGCTTGCGCTTTCTGTTCAAGGTACTTTTTTAGAGGAGGGGGTAATAAGGTAGTCATTGTCATTCGTCATTGTTTCTAGATACTCACTAACGAGGCGCCGGGAGAAAGAAATATCATAATCTATTACCTGTTGATTTTCTAGTACTCGAGAAGATATCTTGAAGTCAATTTAGGTAGACTTTTCTTACTCTAGCTTTCTAACACTCTTTATTATTTCCTTACATTTCTCAGGCAATCTAGCGAATCTTTACGATATCCTATCCAGGGGAAAGTATATAACCGGGCTTTGAGCACAGATACTTGAAAATTCAGCAGACATTGTTGGCTCTGGCCTGTCTTTGGCGAGGGAATGAGGGGGAAAGGAAGGGGTAGATGGATGTGGGAGTTATTCTGCATAGGTGGAGTTCTTTTAAGGGGTGTGAAGGGGTGTTTTTGGTGGTATGCTGGTTTGCTGGTGGAATTTGTGGGGTGGAGAAAGAAGGATTCGGGAGTAGAAAAAACTTCGACGGTAGGTTGGTTTTGGGTGGTAAATACAGACCTGAAAAATTCGAACGTTTTGTTATTGGCGTTTGGGATGTTTGAGAGGTTGGGATTCTGTTGGGTCTCGAGTGTGTTGGTGGTGGGTCTGTGGGACTTGTGGTTAGGACTCTTGGGGAGGGGAGAGGTTGTTTAGCAACTACTCTCGAGTTCATTCGGTGGAAGAGGAGAGTCTTTGTAAGCTTGGTTTTTTTATGTTTATATTCTTCTGGGGTGGAAGGGAAGGAGGGGGACTTCACTTACTTTTGGAATGATAGATTGACAGCTTAATTTAAATGTGGTTTTAATTTTTTCTTCTTTGTGTTTGAGTTTCCTGTGTTTTCGTTTATATTTCTTAATCAAGAAACCTCTTGATTCATTTTCTTTTATGTAAACAGGTTTGCAATGAGACTCGTTTTATCTCTATAATGTAATGGTGTTTTTATTTACCTCCTGTTGTACTTTTAGGTAGATACCAATAAGGAAGTATTTAAACCCACGTTGAGAGGTAAATTTTTCATGGCTCCAAGACAGACGCAAAACCGAAATTCCATGGGTCTCGTGTGAAGTGTGTTTGACGGGAGCTTGGGAGGAGCGTGAGTGTTGTTATTCACACATGGAGGGATATGTTTGATCGGGATGTCAAGGTCCTTCGTTGGTGAAGTATTATTGAGTTGGTAAGCGGGAGATGGATTCGGGAGTAGTTTTGGATTCGACAGTAATTACGCTTTTGAGGATACATCTACAGTTACCTGACATAAGGAGTCCTATGGCCGATATCTGGTTTCTAAACATGAGTAGAGCTGTGGAACTACCTCATTCGGGGATGAAGACAACTTGTTGGGTTGACTTCCAGGTCAAAGGGAAGCTAGATGAAGACCAACATAGTTGTTCGTGCATATTGAATAAAGGTATCTACGATTAATATACCTTTGGTGACAAAACTAATTATGTACTGTGAGTTACGACTAATAAAGTATTTCTCTAGTTATTCACGTACCAACAAACGTAGTACTCCTTTTTTTCCTTAAATTTGACTGGCAGGGGGAGGGGGGTTAGGTTGTGAAGACGCACTGGTGCGTCTTACACTTCATATGCTGATTATTAGTTTGTTTGTCTTGTGTAGAGAGCCCAGGTAGACTCTCTGGTTTAAGTAGTAATGGTATTTCTAGAATGAATAAATAATCTCTTCTCTCTTGACAATGTGTTATATATCCTTAGATAATAAAGAAAAGAATATTGTTGTGAGATAGGTAGAGATGCTCCCTCGCTTAAATTGCTGGGTTTGTAAATTCAAGGAGTGCTAGTTACTAATTATTACTCCTGGAATACTATTAAAGAGTTTAAGAATAGAAGCAGAAAGTAGTATAGGAAGATTTGATTTCTCTTATACTATCTATATCATTTAGACCTTAAGGCTATATGTTCCTAGGGCCGAAGTTGAATTCGAACTTTAAGTATAAATCTATACTTCTTTCGTGTCTTTGAGCCCCCCAGAAGACTGTAATGAATTACCTTTACTCCTGGGGGTAAGCAAAATATAGACAAATATGTGAAGCATAACAACCTTGCCTCTTCGCGTTACTAACTTAAGTCTGGGCAAATTCCAGAAAGCTCTTGTTAAGCGGGAAGAGTGAAAAAACAAGCTTTCGATGGAAAAAGGCAGTTAAATATACAGTAAGGTGATCTCTAAGCACACGCTCCAGAGTCCGGCATTTATAAACATTTTCAACCAAGGGCCACTTCATTCGAGGAGATGGAACAGCGCTCTGCACGTTTGAGAGATGGCTGGGGTACTCACCAATGTGTTGATTAGCGTTAGGCCAGATACGATGGTCAGAGTGAAATTGGACAACAAGCCTTCCAAGAGGATGTAGATGAAGATGAGGAGATGGTAATGACAAACGATTTTACCCTAAGTTTCGAAAGCAAGAATCCATTCGACAGCAAGAAATATGTCCATGTATTTTCAAAATTCTGAACATATCAGACCAGGGTGTTTAATTGATTACCGCTCTATTTTGTTTATCCTTCGTCACCTGAGATATTGAAATTAGTCCTCGATTTGAAGTGGACAACAGAACCCTGGTCCACTCGGACCGTTCTTGCGATTACTGAAATCAAAGACTAGCCATAAGGGCTGTATATATGTGCTCAGGTGTTTTAATTCACTTGAAATTCCAATCCAACCCTTGAGTTTTTATTTTCGCTGCTTGATAGTTATCCCAGGCCCTCAAAAAGAAACATTTCACCTGAAAATTTCTAGCATAACATCTGTCCTATGAGTACCCGCATTCTTTCTCTGGGAGGGGGGGTATAGTATGTAAATGGCTTCTGTGCCTTACGTTTTTTGAAGGATAATAGTAACAGCAAAGACACCAGGAGTACAGCTTGCATTAAGTGAACATAAGATGACGTGGCTCAGGTATACAAAAATGTTTAAAACTGGAATGTCTATCTAGGTAATGTGTAGAGAAGAAGTGGGGGCGCTTTGGGTTAGTGAGTTCAGTGGATGATTGGGGGGTAGATAAAGATTCGATAGTAGGTCTAAAGTTGTGAACTGAGTAGGTTTGTAGTATTGTTCTGAGAAGGGGGGTGAATGAAATTCTTACGGTACCTGACCTTCTTGCTTAGCAACTACAAACGATAGCCCAGTGTTCACTGTAACCTGTTGCAGGCGAGGAAAGGTGTCGAGTATTGCCAGCTCGCGGACATATTGGAATTGGGGGGGTGAAGAATTGACGATCATGCTCGAGGTGAAGGCTAGTAGTTGAACTGAAAATTTCGGGTGAGATCTGGTTCTGTTGTTTAGCCTATTAATGACTAATAAGGGATGAGATATATCTTAAGTCAATGTAAAATACATCGTTGTGTCTATTAATTATAATATTTATTTTTAACCTTAGTATTAGAAGAGGGGTATCGCTATTTAGATTCGACTTCTCGACGTATATAATACACGCCATCTTCTCAAAGTTCCTAGCCCTCGACTCTCGATTAATTTCTAGTGTTGGGGGTTCTAGCGACATATCGTCTTAATGCCTAGTGAATCTCCTGTGAAGGAATTAGCATTTGTTAAACGTCCGGGTCCTAGACTAAACAAAATCTTTCGTCTACCTGGTATTGTAAAATCCTATTTGATGAAACGAACTTCTAGAGGAAGTCTCTTAAACATGCTCGGTCGATCTAATGGGACTTGATTAGCTTGGAAGGGTAGTACATTGCTGAACAAGAACAAGTGCGGTTGGGGATAGTAGTTCAGTGTAACACTTGGAAGACAAGTTCTACGCAGGTTTTGCCTAACAACGTCTTGGATGGATACTTTGTAAGCTACTGTCTTTTGGCACGACAATAGAAGATAAACTTGGTCGTTAATAATTTCTAGACTACATATAGTTATTCTCTCACATTGGTCGTACTTCATGTCAAATTGTTGTTGAAGTATTTGAGTCAGGAGGTGATCTACAACTTCTCCAAAAGAGGGAATATTCTGCGTGTTCTGTGGGAGGTTGAAATGTCAACATTTGCTGACGGGGTATCTTTGATTTTCATACTTGCTACTTTATTCATATGAGATTGACTTCTGCATATCGCTTCTTCTCGGCCAGACTCCCCAAAATATCTTTCTCTCTCTTTTTCAATACCTCAAATCAAAACATGTTCTTCTGTTTCTGCATCTTTTGATAAGGCAAGAAAGATCCCACACTCTTCAATCCAAGTTCTTTTTCCAACGACTCCCAAGGATTTTGGTTGAAATTGGGGTCATAGTACCCCTCATACCATTTCTCATCCTTCTCTCTTCTTCCACCATGACTAAACCCCCCTCTGGTATTTGTAGACATACTTGAGTGACTACTTCCAGAGGACGAAGGAGCGCAGAAACTTGAAGGTAATCCCGAGGGAGGTTTGGAGGGGAGACCTGGGGGTGGTGACATTGGGGTGAGTATTGGTTGGGAAACTCCTAGGGGAACGGATGTCCATGAAGTAGCCCCTGGGGGTGGAGGTTGAATTGGTATTGCTGGGGTAATTTTGATGAAAGATTGAGGTAGCAAGGAAACACCAGTAGGTTGGTTTATAGGTGGTGGTAGGCGCATTGATAAAGTGCTCGAGGTTGGGTTCATTGGTAAAGTGGAGAGAAACTCCTCTGCTTCCGCTGCCACCAATTTCCGATGAATGGGAGCTGCCTCGCTGGTATCCATATATCTTGGTCCATCATCTTCTTCATTCTCCGATCGTTCGGGTGATTTTCGTGTAATGGGAGGGGGTCGACTGGTATCCATATAATTGGGTCCATCTTCGGTATCAGATTCTGACCTCTCTGGAGACTTTCGCAAAATAGGTCGTGTGGATTCTCCCTTTGCCTCTATATTTTTCTCAGACTGTGCCAATTTTACATCCTCTTCTTTTGAAGCTGCTTCTAACTGCCCAGGAGGTATTCTTATCTTTCGAACTCCCACGGGGGTCATATTGCCACCCGTGCCCTTCCCTTTCTTCCCTCCTCGATCGAGTTTCTCGAGATCTTGTCCTTCGACAAATGCATCGGTAGAGGGATTGAATTTTCGTTTCCTCGCAGAGGGTTTCGTGCCAAAGGTGGAAAATCCCATGGCGAGGGCCATAGCCTGGGCGTCTTCGTCATCGGATGAGGGGTCCATTTTGATGTTTACTGACTTGGAG
Source organism: Hymenoscyphus scutula (assembly GCA_001399465.1). Taxonomy (NCBI): domain Eukaryota; kingdom Fungi; phylum Ascomycota; class Leotiomycetes; order Helotiales; family Helotiaceae; genus Hymenoscyphus; species Hymenoscyphus scutula. The sequence continues at coordinate 58,582 of LKTO01000199.1, forward strand.
ACTCGTCTGATACAATAATGTACGAACGGTGCGACGGAGAATTCTTGGTGTTGCGCGAGTTCAAAGTTGTGTGTGGTGTTTGTGGTTGAGGAAACATGCAATACTCGACAAGGCTGAAATTCAGCCTGGACAAAGTTCCTTGCGGGTGAAGTTCGGGCCAACCACGAGTGCTGACGGACCCCTTGGGTGAATTGCGACGTGGAGCTCTCGACTTAGCCTCACCCTCACTCAGAAAGTACTCGCAACAGCTCAGAAAGACAGACTGACGGAAAACACCACCACAAATTCCAATAATCAACAATCCTACAGAGAGAGCGCCACGAATGGGATCCGGTACCTGCGATCGGCCACCATGAGCTCTATTGTTTTCGTGGTATCGGCGTTGGAAGCGATCGCGGCTTCAAAGGAAGCCCATAAACACAAGCAGCTGGGGGAATCTGTCCAGAAGGCACTGAAGGAAATCAAGGACCAGGAACCAACTCTCCCAGACCCCGAAGTCATATTTGCCCCTTTGCAATCTGCTACGAAATCAGGAAGCATACCGCTGGCGACAACCGCTCTCGACTGCATTGGTAAACTGATCAGTTATTCATATTTCTCCGTCCCATCTTCGCCGAATGCGGACAAGGAGGCATCCCGAGAACCTCTGATCGAGCGAGCGATCGATACGATATGCGACTGTTTCCAAGGAGAGACCACGCCGGTGGAAATACAATTGCAGATTGTCAAATCATTGCTGGCGGCGGTACTCAATGATAAAATTGTGGTGCATGGCGCTGGGCTGTTAAAGGCGGTTCGACAAGTCTACAATGTATTCCTCCTTTCGAAAAGTAGTGCCAATCAGCAAGTGGCACAAGGAACATTGACGCAGATGGTAGGGACGGTTTTCGAACGAGTCAAGACCCGGATACACATGAAGGAAGCCAGGCAGAGTTTATCGAAACTTGGGAAGAGCACAGGAAATGGGAGTTCATACACTGTGGATGCGTCGGAATCAATTAACGATGCATCAACTGTTAATGATGGGGAGTATGCCGTGCCAGATACACCCCTTGAAGGGCCACAAAACGGCAACGATGGGCCCAAACTTACCCTGAAGGATTTGGAGAGGGGGGACCGGAAAGATTTCGACGACTCTCAGATGGGAGAAGGGCCTACAATGGTCACTCAAGTCAAGCCCGCGCTCTCGTCCCCTCGGTCTACTTCAGGGCAAACACCACCGGAAAGTACGGCCGACGACGGTATGGATTCGGAAGAAGCAGAGGATGAGGTCTACATTAGGGATGCCTACCTGGTTTTCAGATCCTTCTGCAATCTGAGTACCAAGGTTCTGGCGGGGGACCAATTATACGATCTAAAGGGCCAGGCCATGCGATCGAAACTCATTTCTCTTCACCTGATTCACACTTTACTCAATAATAACATCCTCGTCTTCACCTCTCCCTTATGTACCATTACCAACAGCAAAAGCAATGAACCTACCAACTTTTTGCAGGCAATAAAGTTTTACTTGTGCCTGAGTATTACTCGAAATGGCGCAAGCTCAGTAGACCGAGTTTTTGAAGTCTGTTGCGAGATTTTTTGGCTCATGTTGAAGTTTATGCGAGCCCCTTTCAAGGTTGGTGATGCACATATTTCCCCCCCAAGCCAGTACTAACAACCTCTTAGAAAGAAATCGAGGTGTTTTTGAACGAAATCTATCTTGCCTTATTAGAAAGGCGGACGGCCACGGTTGGCCAAAAAGTATATTTTATGGGTATCCTTCAAAGACTGTGTGCGGATCCTCGTGCTTTAGTAGAGACTTACCTCAATTACGATTGCGATGGAAATGTTGATAGTAACGTGTTCCAAACGTTGATCGAAGATTTGTCAAAAGCATCAAGCTCGGCTGTCATGATCTCTCCATTGCACCAACAACAGTATGAAGAAAAAGCGGCCAAGGGGAACACGAATGGAGCGGACTGGCAAGCTCGTGGAATTCTGCCGCCGTCTCTATCAACCGCTCACATGAGCACTAACCACGAGAGCGCCGATGGTGAAATTCCCAAAGAGTACATTATCAAGCGCCAGGCCTTGGATTGCTTGGTAGAAACCTTGAGGTCTCTGGTCAATTGGTCACAGCAAGGTATTGCCGAGGCTACTAATTCAGATCCCAACACCCGCTCCTCTGAAGACAATCGAGAGTCCCTCGATCCCTTGCGAAATGACAGCTCCTCCCGAATGGTCAATGGCGAAACCCCTGCCCCTTCAACGCCAGTCATGGAAGATGACCCAGAACAGCTGGAAAAAGAGAAGCAAAAGAAAACTGCTGTGAGCAACGCCGTTAAGCTGTTTAACTTCAAGCCGAAACGCGGGTTGAAGGCCTTGCTCGCTGAGAAAATTATCCCCAGTGACAGCGCTGAAGACATTGCTCAATTTTTACTCAGAGAGGAGCGCCTGGATAAGGCCCAGCTCGGAGAATTCCTCGGAGAAGGAGACGAAAAGAACATAGCCATTATGCACGCATTTGTTGACGCGATGGATTTTACCAAACGGCGCTTTACCGACGCACTGAGGCAATTTCTGCAATCCTTCCGACTTCCTGGAGAATCTCAAAAGATTGATAGATTCATGCTGAAATTTGCCAATCACTACGCTGCTGGTAACCCAAATGCATTTGCAAATGCAGACACGGCCTATATTCTATCCTACTCAGTTATCATGCTGAACACAGATTTGCACAACAAGAACTTCAAGCAACAAAGGATGACCCAGGAGGAGTTCATCAAGAACAACCGAGGTATAAACGACAATGCCAATCTTCCCGACGAATACCTCATTGCAATTTACGACGAGATTCAAAAAGACGAAATCGTACTGAAGAGTGAGCGAGAAGCAGCAGCTATGATGGGACTTGGCACACCTCAGTCGGCTGGTATTGCAGCTGGTATAGGACAAGCATTATCCACCGTCGGCCGGGACCTACAAAGAGAAGCATATACTAAACATGCCGAGGAAATCTCTGCGAGATCCGAGCAACTCTTCAAGAGTTTATACCGCAAGGAACGAAAGAACGCCGCAAAGTCGGGCTCTAGCAAGTTCATCCCCGCCACCTCTTTTAAACATGTCGGCCCAATGTTTGATGTCACGTGGATGTCATTCTTTTCCGGGTTATCAGGTCAAATGCAGAACGCCCACAACATCGAAATAATCAAGCTGTGCATGGAAGGAATGAAGCTTGCAATTCGAATTTCGTGTCTTTTTGATCTTGAAACTGCTCGCGAGGCTTTTGTTTCCGCATTGAAGAATGCTACAAACCTCAACAATCCAAATGATATGATGGCCAAGAATGTGGAGGCTCTCAAGATCATCCTTGAGGTTGCACAGTCTGAGGGAAACCTTTTGAAGGGATCTTGGCGAGACATCCTTATGTGTGTCAGTCAATTAGATCGACTGCAGCTGATCTCTGACGGTGTTGACGAAGGCTCGATACCGGACGTATCGAAAGCCCGGATTGTACCCCCAAGTCGACAAGATACAAACGCATCCAGGAAATCGAGTCAATCTACGAGATCTGCTCGCCCAAGACCGCGCCCAGTTCCTTCTGGCACAGGGTATTCTATGGAGATCGCAATGGAAAGTCGTTCCGACGAGGTCATCAAAGCAGTAGATCGCATCTTTACGAATACTGCACATCTTTCCGGAGAGGCGATTGTTCATTTTGTGAGAGCCTTGACAGAAGTCAGTTGGGAAGAAATCAAAAGCTCTGGATCAAACGAGTCACCACGCACATACAGTCTCCAAAAGCTTGTCGAGATCAGTTACTACAATATGACTCGTGTCAGATTCGAATGGACAAATATATGGCTTGTTCTGGGGGAGCATTTCAACCGCGTCGGATGTCACAATAATACAGCCGTCGTTTTCTTTGCCCTGGATTCTTTGAGGCAATTATCTATGCGCTTTATGGAAATCGAAGAACTTCCTGGTTTCAAATTTCAAAAAGATTTCCTCAAACCTTTCGAGTATGTCATGTCGAATAGTAACGTTGTTGCAGTCAAGGATATGACTCTGCGATGTTTGATTCAAATGATTCAAGCTCGTGGTGACAATATCCGTTCTGGATGGAGGACGATGTTTGGTGTTTTTACCATCGCCGCCAGAGAACCATATGAGAGTATTGTCAACTTGGCTTTTGAGAATGTGAATCAGGTTTACAAGACACATTTTGGGGTCGTAATATCCCAGGGCGCATTTGCCGACTTGATTGTGTGTCTCACGGAATTCTCAAAGAACATGCGGTTCCAAAAGAAGGGGCTCCAGGCTATGGAGACTCTGAAATCCATAATTCCAAAGATGCTCAAGACGCCAGAATGTCCATTATCGCAAAAGTCGATCGCGAACTCTGATGGGTCAGCAAGAACTTCAGAGACAAAACAGCCTAGCCGGACGACACAAGAGGAAGCCTTTTGGTTTCCTGTTCTGTTTGCGTTCCACGACGTTTTGATGACAGGTGAGGATTTGGAAGTTCGATCCAACGCTCTTAATTACCTCTTCGAGTCTATCATCAGATATGGTGGCGACTTCCCCACAGATTTTTGGGATATCCTCTGGCGACAGCTTCTGTACCCAATTTTTATGGTTCTCAAATCCAAGTCTGAAATGTCAAACGTGTTGAACCACGAAGAACTCTCAGTTTGGCTGTCAACCACCATGATCCAAGCACTTCGAAATATGATCACACTCTTCACGCATTATTTCGAATCTTTGGAATACATGCTCGATCGATTCCTGGATCTTCTCGCCTTGTGTATCTGCCAGGAGAATGATACGATTGCACGCATTGGAAGCAACTGTCTGCAACAGCTTATCTTGCAAAATGTCACCAAATTCCAACTCGAGCACTGGTCTAAGATAGTGGGAGCCTTTGTGCAGTTGTTCGAAAGGACAACTGCCTACCAACTTTTCTCTGCTGCTACCGCTTCAGGAACCTCAGCCGAAGTCACCTCGCCGCTTGAAGATGCCGATTCAGAAGAATCATCTCTGAGGATCAATGGCTCTACTAGTGCCACCACCCCAGAAACTGATAGCATGAATGATGACGAGGCAAGAACACCGACAGCGTCCCCAACCGACTTGGAGGACTACAAACCACAATCGGGTTTACAACAACAACCAGTCGTCGTCACAGCAGCCCGCAGACGTTTCTTCAACAAGATTATTACCCGCTGCGTACTCCAATTGCTCATGATCGAAACCGTCAACGAGCTCTTCTCCAACGAAGCCGTCTACGCTCAAATTCCCAGCCCCGAACTCCTCCGCCTCATGGGCCTCCTCAAAAAGAGTTTCTCCTTCGCCAAAAAGTTCAACGAGAATAAAGAGCTGCGCATGCGTCTCTGGCGCGAGGGCTTCATGAAACAACCCCCCAACCTCCTCAAGCAGGAATCCGGTAGCGCAGCAACCTACGTGAGTATCCTCCTCCGAATGTACCACGACGAAGGCGAAGAGCGAAAACGCAACCGTGATGATACAGAAGCGGCGCTTGTCCCATTATGCGCGGATATCATAAGGGGGTTCACTGAGTTGGAGGAGGAGAGCCAGCAGAGGAATATTATCGCTTGGAGACCGGTTGTGGTGGATGTTATGGAGGGATATACGAATTTCCCTCGGGATGGGTTTGAGAAGTATATCGAGGTTTTCTATCCGCTTTGTGTGGATTTGCTGAATCGGGATTTGGGGAGTGAGGTGAGGATTGCGTTACAGGCGATGCTGAGGCGCGTGGGGGAGGTTAAGTTGGGGCTGCCGGAGGGGAAGGTACCCGGGAGTCCGACGAGTGTGCATTCCAGTTATCCGTTTGGAAGTAGGAGGAGTAGTCGGAGAGATTAGATGTCTCTCGGTTGACGACTGTATGGGTTGATGTTTTTTTTTTTTTAGTCGATTCTATTCTGATCTTGTTCTTTTTTGAGCGATGCATCTAGGACAGCCCGCGCCCGTTTTGTTTTCTCTTTTCCTTTTCTTCTTTGGTTTTTTACTTGGATGAGGAGGAGAGTAGTGAAACGCTCTTTTACTACTTCTTTCTCTAGGAGGGCTGTACCAATTGGGGCGTTTTTCTTCTTTTTGAGGGGCTTAGCACGCTGGAAGGGAAGGGTATAGAATTGGTGGGCGATTTTTTTTGACGGGTTGTACAGTAGACAATTTAAAAGAGTCTTTATATACCTTTTTCCCTTGGTGATGTGTGAAATCTTGACAATGTTGCTATGTGGTTTGATTGTGGAACTTAACCCCCTGAATCGAAGGTGGTGCAACGAGAATGAATATTTGCCTTGAATTCTGAGATGATATTGATTCTGGTCAGTTGCTACTGGTAATGGTCTCGCGCACCGATAATCTCCCCCTAACCTTTGCCTTAATTTTAGTCCTGTTCCAACTGAAAACCTCTGTTTTGTTTTAACCACCAAGTAGATTCGGAATCACACCTTGTTCCCCTTTTAAAACGACAAAACTCGATAATCATCCGAATTTAAAGAGACCACCGCCTAAATTAATCTTACCCCCAAAATATCAGCTGCTGTCAAATATCCCACAAACTTTCAGATTTGGATGAGGGATTTCGAGACGTGCTTAGATTTCGATATATATTTTAGAAGTAAGAGAACTGGCTGATAGCCTGTTAAGGTTACTTGGGTATGTGATATACTAGGGTGTATTCTACAATAGCACTGTTAATTGTAGGGGTAACGACTCTTGCACTTAAATATTCTTTCGTAATTTATAGGATATGATAAGGGCTGCATGGAAAAAGGACGTGAGTTCCTGGAGCTAAAGAACGACGGAGGAGTATACTGTATACAGGCTTTAGATGTTATGCAATTGTGGGTATTGAAGAAAATATCGTTAATTGTGGTACTAAATGTACGTTAGAAAATAGTAAGAGAATAGTAGTGTATGTTACATGTTATGGAACGGGTGTTTTTTAATAGAGTTAATTGTGTTTTTAATAATAATAGTGATGAAGGAGATGATATATGTATTCCAAGGAGGTGGTCAAAAAAGTATAACCACAGGCCAATAATTACTAACGCATCTCGCTTTAGTACTACTTCGCGACTACGTCGAAGTCATCAAAAATCCACTATAAACTCGTAACATACATAGGCTCTCATCGTCCGCCAAAAACGACGCGTCAAGTGTCTTTGTTTTATAGTATAGTGAATAGATTTCCTCTTAAAAATTCTCTATCGAGATCTCTACGAGCCGGTTTCTACGAGTTTGACACTATCGACCCAGACGTCGCCCCCCAGTTACTTGTGCCGACTGTAAACAGTACCGTGACGCTTCATATTTCCCTCGAGGAATAGACGTGCGAGCCCTGCGAGCGTCGTCCTTCTTCAAGAACAACATTTAATTAAGAAATAAATAAATGAATGTTGTAAGATACTAGCTACCTCTGATATAGTAAGTACTCCCGAAATAACTAGTACTCCCGAACCACAATTCATCGTCGAATATTTTCAAAGCATTCGGATTTGAAAATTCTTTCCTCATTCGTCACTTCCCGAATATGGGTGTGAATACTCGTACGTCTGTTTCTAGCGACGAAACAGGTATAGCCTACAGCTTGTTCACAACGGTGAAGTGCCTGTACTGTAGTATGATGGTTTGTAAACTGACCATGAAATCCATCCGAGACGAGCCTTGCGATTAAACATAGGATATTTATAGTCCTTTCAAGCAACAAGACAGGCTAATCGTAGTGAAGCAGTACCACCTTAAAGAGAAAGACAAACGTAGCAAAAATTAAATTATGTAACCTTTTGCGGTATGCTCAAATCCTACCTATCTAATTTAGCGCCAAAGCAAAGAACAGCACAATTCTTACAATACTTTTGTGACCCACCCTCCAAGCTACCCTCAAGTCAATTTTGCCACCCTACCAACTCCGGGTATCTTCTCACCACCAACTCAAAGCTTCCCAACCAACTTCTCTCTAACCACAAACTCCCCCACTTCAGCTTCCCTAACAGTAGCTTCAACCTCCTCCCGCTTCAACTCTAAAAACCCATCTTCCATTCTAGGATCATACATCCTCGCCTTGATCCACTTCTCCAACTCCGCATCGCTCATACTCCTCAACTCCGGTTCACGATCCAACTTCTGAGATTGTGCTTGACGAATGACATCTCTGGCAACAATAACAGAAACAGCACGGATGCGTTCGAGATCTGGATAAAGCATGCCGGACTCGAATTCCTCCTGGGTGAGGGTTGAGGAGAGAGAGGTGGCCGAGGTGTAGATCATTTCTTGGGAGATGTGTTTTGCTTTGCAAAGGATGGAGGCGAGACCGATGCCGGGGAAGACGTACATGTTGCTATCAAAATCAGTTGCTGTCCACCCATTAAACGAGAGGAGGGGATACTTACTTTCCTTGAGAACACTTATACACCTTTCCATTATGTGTATAATCCGGGAACGGAGAACCACTCGCGAAAAGGGCTGTTCCGTTGGTATATTTCATAGCCTCCTCGAATGTACATTCAGCGTTGCTAGATGGATTTGAGAGAGGGAAGATAATGGGGTTCTTATTGAGGGTAGCCATCTTGTTGAGGATTGATTTATCAAAGATACCTCGGATAGTGGAGAGTCCCATGAGGATTGTTGGTTTGACGTGGTCGACGATTTCGGGGAGGGATTTGAATTGTTGACCCTCATTGTCATCGCGGGAGAAGTAGACTTTGTGTGGGGCTAGTTTGTCACCTCGGTCGTTTGTGATGAGGCCCTGTGTGCTTGTAAGTCAAGGTTTTTGGAGCAGTTGTATAATTGATGGGCTTACCTTAGTATCAACAAACCAGAAGCACTTTCTAGCTTCATCCTCTGTTAGTCCCTCCTTGACGAAGTATTGCACAATTTGCTTGGCAACTCCGACACCTGCACTTCCAGCTCCCATGAAAACAGCTCGTTGGTCCTTGGCTGGGATACCAGACTTCTTGAGAGCAGTGATAATGCCGGCGAGAATGACAGCACCGGTTCCTTGGATGTCATCATTGAAGCAGGTGTACTTGTATTGGTACTTTTCCAGAGCAGGAAATGGGTTCTTGAAGTCTTCGAATTGTACTACAATACTGTTCGACATTAGCGTTTTTCTCTCCCAGTCGTAATAATGAAACTCACCCAGGCCAGATCTGATTGATGGCTACCATCATCTCATCAATGAATTCAGCCTCTTCAGCTTCCGTAACTCGCTTCGTCCGGCTTCCCATGTACAGTGGGTCCTGGAGCAATTTCTCGTTGTTGGTACCCAAATCCAAAGTTAATGGGAGAGTAACCTCTGGTCGAATCCCAGCACATCCTGTGTACAAGGCAAGTTTTCCAACTGGAATACCCATGCCATTGATACCTAGATCTCCGAGACCAAGGATTCTGCTCTGTTGGTTGATTAGACACGGGTTGAAAGCGGGATGCAGAAGGACTTACACCATCCGTGACAACCGTCATTTCAACATTTGGCTGAGGCCAGTTTTGGAGAATCTCCTTCAGATGACCTCGATCCGAGTAAGAAAGATAGAGACCTAGAAATTGTCAGAGAATAGGTCACGTGTCATGGGATAATCCCATCAAAGGACAATTGAGCATACCTTCAGGCTGTTGATAGATATCCGACCACTTCAAACAAGCCTCACCAACAACCGGAGTATAAATTAAAGGCGTAAAAGCCTGTTCCCAACGTCAGTCCCAAATCCCGTGATCTGACCAGTCTGCAGGTATCTCGTCCACCCCGAGGCTCTCACTCACGGTAAAGTTATCCAGCACCAAACGATAGAAAAGGTGAACATTGGAATTCCTCAAGTTGGAGAGGTAAATGTATTTCTCAATCGAACTCGTCTTGGATTCCAATTGCTTCAAACCTATTCATAATTAGCAAAATGTCATTTCCCAATTCAGGTTCCCATAATTTTACTTACATCGCTGAGCTTGTACCTCGTAGCTCTCCACCACAGGTGGGACGAGACCGTGAGTCCCCAATGCCCGTCTAGCTTTCACAGAATGTGAAGTATCCGGTGGTCTAACATCTCATCCATCAGTACCAAGAACATCTCCCAAGTTTTTGAATGGATGGAATAAATGGGGGGGGGGGGGGGGAGAGAGGAGGGCTGACTCACGAAAATCGCTTCTGGCTGTATGCCCGACGGGCAATAGGTGAGGTCGTTGTTGTTGACATTCTCCCCTTTGGTGCGTGGAACAAACTTAGGCTAAATAGATTTCGAAATCGAGGGAATTGACTTGCGGCTCTGGAGAAGATGCGTAAGGAGGTGAGGTTTAGTCCTGGCATGATCTTGGATTTTTTTCTCTCCTTGGACCGAGGTCGTCTGATCTTTTTGAATGTAAAAAACCGGGGGCCGAAGCCTAAGGTTATGGCGTGTTTTTATTGAATTTGGGTTTTTCTCTGGTGGATTCCTCTCAATTGGGTCAATGTTGACAATGTAGAAGATTCAATTTGCCCAAGGAATCAGAAGGAAATAGGAATTGGAATTGAATTGGAATTGAATCGGAAAAGGAGGTTTCTCAGGATGGGGGGAAAAGGTGAGTCTTCGATTTTCTGGTCGTCGTAGGCCTCGTCCCCGATAAGAGCTCCGAAAATTCTGTTGAGACCGTGAGACCGGGCCGAGCGACGAGAACCAACCACCAACTCAATGAGACGCCAACTTTATATTTAGTGCAACCGCCATCGACTTCATGATCATAGAAGGAGCGAATAATAATGAAATGCGAGTTTTTTCACGTAAGCCATGCATCTCAAGATCCATGAAACCCGAGTCTTGCATATCACGGTGAGTTGAGTTGTCATCCCTCACCCTTTCAACACCGGAATTGGGTCATGGTTCCCGAAGTTGATATTCGGGTATTAATTTTACCATTGTACTGTACATTAATTCTCCTGAACTTCTTCTTTTTGGGCCTCTGCTTCTGTGACTTCTTCTTTTTTCATTGCCAGTTTGGTTCTCCAATTGACGAATTCGTCAGAAAGGATATCCCCATGGCCAGTCTCCTCTTGTTTGAAAACCTCAATAACAGAAGATCGTTCTTTCCTCCGAATCCTCCACACCCCATCCCCAGTAATCGTCGCCTTCAAAACTGTTCCCCCATTAGCAAATTAATATACTCAGTGCATGAAAATAACTTACAATCTAAAAACCCTGCTGCAAAGTTAATACACATATTCCCATCCCACGTCCCCTGACCCCTCCGCTTCACGGTATTCGGTATACTAGCAGTATCAATCTCCTCGATCCTCTTCAGAATCCCATCCTGGGTCCTAAATCCAACAATGATTTTAGGAACACCGAGGAGGAAAGATTGGATCCAGAATTTCATCAGTTTCCGCTCGAAGTTGGTCATGTCCCGGTCGTTTCTTATCTCGGCACTGGTTTTGAGTTCTACCCAGTTGATGGGAGAGTTTGGATCGGTTGGTTTACTGTCCCAGATTGCGTCGACTTCTCCTCCTAGGATCATGGTGCTGTTTCCTATGCCTGTTCGCACCTGGGTTTTGTGAGTTGAGAATATTGGGGGTTTGGTGAGGAGGAAGGACTTACGATTGAGCAGTATTGGGCATGGTTGGAAACTATTTCGTTTTCTCTGTTTTCGATGTAATCTCGAGAAGTTTCAGCCCATGGGTGAGGGAGTAGACATAGAGTCTCGAATTTGTATCCTTAGAAGTTAATACATGCCTTCAATAGAAGCACCATTGATACATACCCCAAAAACTCATCATATCCTGTGACTGCTGACCAGGCCGAGGACGCTGCTGTCTCTGACTCCTTTGCGACTGGACTTTATATTCATGATTCTCCTCCACAAAGCTATTCATATCACATCAGCATCACGATGACCCTTCCCTCTCTCTCGGAAAACTACTCACATGGTATTCTGAAAAAGAGCAGCATTCATCTCAAATCCATTCCTATCCTCAAAAACGGCAGCCAGGAATTTCGTCATCATTCCACGCCATGTAATGAAATCCGCATCCACCTTTCCTCCAGTCTTTTCCTCATGAGCGATGATGGTTTTCAAGAGGCTGTCCAGGTGATCGTCTGCCATGTCGTCGAGTTTCTCAAAAGTGTCGAATCCTCTTTTGAGATCAGCATCTAGGGTTGGTGGATAGTAGTATTTTATGGAGGAATCATCGAGTCGGAATTGATGGTTGTCGTCGTAGGAGAATGATGCTATTTCCTGGATGGGGTGAGCTGAGGGCTATGGCAGGGAGGGAGGAGGAGGAAGAGCAGAAGAGAATACACAACGGGGATCAATATCCTTCTGACAGAGGGAAGTATATACAATTTTGAACATCTTTACATGAAGTTTTTGGATACTCTCGTGAGTATTGCCAAAGGCAAACAGAAATAAATTGTATCTTACCCTAGGTCGTTTAACAGGAGCACTTTGACCAACAAACCGGCCAATAGGTTGGATATCAAATAAAGAACCCATCTTTACTCCATGCGCCAACGTTCTGCATAGCACAAAAAGTATCGATATGGAATATAAAAGAGTTGTGTACAAGTATCCAAGAAAGAGAAAGCTCAAAGGTCCCACCACCCCTCGCCAAATTTCCTCCACAAAGCTCCCCCGCCAAACAAACAAACAACATTCATTCACTCCCCTCATTATTCACACACTCATTATACCATCCATAAACTATATACCTCGACACGATTATCCGACCTACCTAATAAAACAGACTATCAACATAAATAAATAAATACACCATCACACCATGCCCGAACGCCGTCCCATCCCCCCCTCACGCACCACAACAGCAGGAGGCGTCCGCAGAAACCTCTTCCACACCCAACTCTCCCGCCGACCAACCACCTCCTCAACCTCCACCTCCGCAGAGACCCTCCCCCTAGACGCAGACCAGACCGAGTCCGACAACAGCGACATCGTGATCCGCGATTCGAATGGGGAGTTCGAGGTGGGTGAACCGCTTATGTTGAGTTTTGATGATGGGGAAGGAGGAGGAGGGGGAGGACGGGAGCATGAGGATAGTAAGTTATCCGAGGGGGAGAGGAGTGCAGAGGATGATGAGCTTGGGATGTGTGCTGATGGCGTGGTAGAGGAGCGGCAGAGGTTGAGTGATGCTGTTAAGCATCATCGGGATAGGAATCGGGCGCCTAGTGAACCTGCGGGTACGTTTTCCCGGGGGATGGTTGTTGGGGAAGAGGATGAGAAGAGGGATTATGCTAATGGGTGATTACAGAGTTACTGGAAGCTGTGAAAGCTAGTCTGCGAGCGAAGGTTGCTGCGTTGGCGGAGGATAACTGGATGTACGAGCCGGAAGAAGAACCTACAGTGCGATGAAGAGATTGGCTTGGGATACTTGTACAGTCCTGGAGAATGTTTTGGTTTTGACGAATTTCACGAGCGGAGTTTCAGTATACCCAGGGAGTTTTTGGCACAAGGAAAAAAGAATACAAAAGGATTGTCTTTGGAGGTTCACATTTGGTATCATATTCAGTCTAACCCCTCAGCAACAAGTCCCGCCCCAACACGTCTGGGTTGTGGTTTGCCTGGCGCACCCCCTCCTCCAAACATAGAACCCATCATATCCATCAGAGGGTTTCCCTGTCTCGGCCTCTGAATCCCAAAGTATATCTCCGCAACCGTAGTCAAAGCCTCATCCCAAATCCCCACCTCCTTGATGTGCGTGGCATACTTCGTCTTCAACTGCTTGAACAAATCCGCCGTGCCCTTCTGAACTGCCAGCAGTAACAAGCCCAGAAAGTTTAAGAGAGGGATGCTAGGGTAGATCCTCATATCCGAGTTGTTACTACTGACATCCTGCACTGCTAGTCCTTTTTTGTCTTCTGTCAATCGACTGGTAAACAGACGTAGAGATTTCGAAGCGTCGCGAACGTTGCCGGTGAGGAGGTAAGGGAAGACTGCTCGAGCAGCGTAGAGAGCAGCAGTATGTGAATCGTCTTGGGTGTACCATTCGTATTCGAGTTTCACAAAGACCTCGGGGGAATCCTTGGTGCCGAGTGTGAGATGGCGTTCGGCTTCGTAGGGATCGAGTTCTTCTACGTAGAGGGAGCCGGCGACGTGGTGGAGATCTGGTTCTCCAGCGGGGTAGTCACCGCATTTACTGGACCATCTGTTTCCCAATATCAATCATTAGCCCTCTCTTCTTCCTAATCCTTCATCTCCCTCTCCACACCCATACGTCCATCTGTCCAGCTTGCGTATGAACTCACCCAATCATCTCCCCAATAAACTTCTTCCTCGTCGGCTCCTCGCTGGGAAACTGCCTCAGCAGCGTCAAAAGCCGCCCCTTACTCTCAGCATCTGGCTTCAACTCGGCCTGCTTGTAGACCTCTATCAGAAATAAACCGAGGTCACCGCCGGATCCGCCTTGCGCGGCCTTCAAGAGGGCACTAGCGCTGTTAAAGAGGATGCTGCTTGCCGCGGACCAGTTTTCTTGCTTGATATAGCGGGCTGCGACGACGCGGGTTTGTTGTTGGGCTTCATAGAATTCGCCTGCGTGGATTCTGGTGGGGGGGACTTTGGTTAGCATGGGAGGAGATTGTGGGAGGGGAGAGGGTAGGGAGGAGAAGGTACTTTTCTTGCAGACGGACTATGATTTTTTCGATTTTGGCGGACATCTTGGAGGTGATTTTGAGGGTTGGGAGGTTGAATACTCGAGAGAGGGTTTGGTGGTGTCGTGGTGGTGTTGTGGAGGGGAGGTTTTGAGGAAACTGGATCCTTGCTGGCGGGAGCCCGTCATTTTTTGGACGACCCACCAGCTACGGTAACTCACCTACTGGTAACCTTCACTACTACCTCCTTCGAGACCATTTTTATCTACTCCGCTGCTATATCATTTATTCCATTTCACGTTCTGCTCTGCTATTTTTTCATACTATGTTTCTCTATACACATTACTCTGCGTTTCTTGCTTCCCTACAATCCGAGATTTCGTTCTTGCGTTTTATTGCGTTTTATTGTATTGTCATAGTGTTGGAAGTTCTCCAGATCATCCGAACGACCTCTTTACTCAATTATTCTGCCCATCTGGTGAATTGAAAACCTTTGGGATATTGGTGGGTGGCTAACTGGCGAGTAACTCATGGCCTACTCGCCAGTTGCAGCTTATTCCCAAATGATTTCGATTAAGCAGTTGGATTTGGATCACCTTTCGTGGATCTACCTCTGTAGATTTTCTTCAGGCTGGGATGCGTTTATTCATTATCAACTACTTCCAAAACTGTCTCGAAGAATAAGAAACTCCAGATCACTACTCGATCTACTTTGGCCGGTGCATTCGATCCTCAATTGCTCTGAGAACGCCGAGTGATCTTCACATCAATTCCTGTCTGCCTCACGAACCAAGAGTTTTGCAATTTCCATTCTTTCGTGGGATCAACGAGATGTATCTATTTGAGAAGAATCAGCACAACTCTCGAACTGTTCAAGTTCACAACTTACATCATACTCCAAAAACAAACTCGGTATCAATTTATAGGTCTCAATCTCGGTCATATACTTCCCCAAGCAACTCCGTTTTCCCGTTCCAAAAGTCAAATCACATCTCTTCATCCTCCCCACCCTTTCTTTCCACCCCTCCTCATTCTCCTCATCATTCCTCAACCAACGATCAGGATTAAAGATGGCGGCATCTTGGCCATAGATGTTCTTATCTTGGTGTACAACCCAGGAGTTCATTCCTACCTTGGTTCCGAAGGGGAGGAATGTTCCATCTGGTAGTTCTAATCCCCCTTCTGGGACTACACGCTCTAGGAGAAGACCGATTGCTGGGTGAACACGAGAAGACTCTCGGATTACAGCGTCGAGGTAGGGGAGTTTGTTTGCTGAAGCATAGGTTACTGGACTTGTTAGGTTGGCAGCGTCAATTTCTTGACGAAGTTTTCGGAGCACTGAGGGGTTTTTGAGGACGTAGTAGATGATTGCGCGTAAGAGGATTGCAGTCGTATCTGCACCGAACATTTGCAAGTCAGCTTACTTCTTTTTGTTGTCAGAGTTCAGAGCGTGTCAAGCATGGGACACCAAGAGTTGTGTTTTTGATTATGACTCAACTTACCTGCACCCGCAAGCATATTGATCAATAGCAGCTCGACAACTCCCATGTCAGTCACACCGGGATTTTTCTCCTTCAATTCAATGAAGTCATCCAACATATCCCTCTTCTCCTTATCCTTCTCGTCAGTCTCTTCTTGCCTCGCAATAACCCGCTGAAAAGAAAATTCGGCAGCAACAGCAAACGTTGGTGGTCCAATGGGTCCAACCGGGTTCTTCGCAAGCAATTTATCGAGTCGTGGTATTTGTGTTACCACCGCAAAGTAATCAATCGCTTTCTCGGATATATTCAAAACTCCAGAATGGTCTCTACCCGCTTGTAGAAACCCCATGGATTTACTGAATGAAAGTTGTCCGATCACATCCCAAGCGAAGAATGAGAGCCAGTCTTCCATTTTACATGTCTTTCCTTGGTTGGACTCATTGATGAAATTTCTATCGATGCATTCGAAGAACTCGTTGATTGTAACGTCGACGAGGGCTTCAGATTTCAACAAGTTTTGCAATTTGTAGAATGGCGAGATTTGGGATCGTCGGCGGGTGTGGTCTGAGTTATCGCGGGTGCTGAAGACATTGCTGACTATTTGACCGCGGACTTTGATGTCGTTCACTTTGTATAGATCCGTCTACACCCTGTTAGTGTTTTTTTCAACCTCTCCTTTCTCTGCCCTGAAGGAACTCAACTCACCTTAACAAATACCCCCCGACTATCAAAAATCTTCTGGACAAGCTCGGGATGAGCCAGGCTCACCAAATCTGGGCCCACCCGGACAGCTGGTCCGTATTGTTCGTGGAGATACCGGTGGGTTAGTTCGGTTCGACCGGCCCAGGTATCAAGTAACCGCCAGACGTTTGTGAATTTTGCCAGGAAGGGGCCGGGGATTTTCCTGAGGGGGGAGGTGTAGTATGACCAGAGTAATTGGGCTGTTGTGAAGGCTGTCAAGCCGAGGAGAGCTTGAAGAAGAAGTATTAGAAGGGACATTTTTGGTTAGCGAGTTCAGATGTACTGTCAACATGAAGAGGCGGTTTTAGAATACGGCCGTGTAATGGGTTCACCATTTATGTAAGGAAAAATAGTATAGGGGAGGAAGAGGGATCAGGCTGTTTCCTGATAAGAGCCGCTTCATGCTTGCTCGATTTCTCGACCTTTTTAATGTTGTACTACACACCGTACCAATATGGGAGGTAGTATTCAGAGCGCCCCCGTGAGGAGTTTGCCACAAAAGGGATGGGAATTCTTTTTTAGTATATTAATCATCCGTGAGTAAATGTTGCAATGGACACATACCCTGTGGGTACCAAAAGTGGCAGTCAATAGGTTCGTACCGACCCTTCCCTCTTTAACGTGGTAGAGTAATTCTAGTAAATTATCTTAAAAAGTAAAACAATTAGTGGATACTAACCTAGATATTTTGAACAATCAACTTCAGTTATACAAAATTGGGGCAACGAGCTATGTTGGCAGGCACGAATCTATTTACTGTCACTTTTAATGTCCACTGGATGGTGGTATTCAAAGGGTCCGCATGAGGAAAAAGCAGATATTAATCATCCATTATGTATTGGCTATGGTAAATTCTCAGCGCACCGAGCCGCCTCACGAGGGTAGTGCCCCACCTTGATAGTTTGGATTTGTGGGGTTTCGGGCCTATAAAAGACTTCAATTATTTTGGCCAAGAATTTTGATGGTTGGGGAGAGTTCGATCTCGATCCTTCAATCTAAAGAGTGTTATGACGTGTGGGAATTCACAGAATTGGTGCTTTCAAAATGTGGTGTAGTCAAGCGGGATTTGTTGTTTTCATGACAAGTTACAGGGATTTTGAGCCTCTCTTTGAAGTAACAAAAGCATGCAATATCCGATGAGAAACGTCTATTTTTAGTTATTTTATGCTGTTCTCATTCCCGACTCTCTAACTTTTGAAACACAATGCTTGTAGCTATTTCAAGAATAGATCCAACACGTAACCTTTTACGGACTGCGAGGTTGTAGAATGAAGAGAGAATTAAGTAGAAGTACAAATCATATATGAAAGTCGAGATTGAATTAGATGAGAAAATACCCTTATATAGATATATATATATATATATATGTCAGGGGAAAAGTGCGCCAGTTTCAGGACATAACTACGGGTATCAATATCATATGCCAATAAACTAGTATAAATGAAAACTCGTGTACTTGGTCTGTCTCCCCTCTTTGAAACTGTACTTCCTGAACCTCTCATTGCCTCAGTGCTAGACAAGTGAAACCCCCGAATCGGTCGTGATAACCCTCCCAGTCACATTAGGATCCTTCATCAAATAAATATACGCCTCCGCAACATCCTCGGCCTTAGCAACTCTCCCAGTAGGATGTTTCCCCGCCATCATCTTGAACAATCCTTCTCTTTGCTCTGGAGTTGTATCTGTTTCCCACATCTCTGTGTCCACAAACCCTGGCATCACAACATTAACACGGATGGGTTTCAGTTCCAGAGCCAAATTCCGTGCCATACTAGGAAGACCTCCTGCAAACCCTGCGATTATGGTCCAGTCCGGTATTGGATTTTCCGCAATGGCACCGTTAGTGAGAACGATGGAGGATTCGGGTCCAGGGTTGAGATATCGTGAGCCGATCTTGGAGACGAGGAGAGGTGCTACAAATCGTACTTGAGAAGCAGCGATGATTTTCTCTCGAGTAATCTCTTGTAGGGGGGTTTTTCCCAATTTGTCTCCGGCTGTGAAGACGATGTGATCAACCTTTCCGGCTGTCTCAAAGACGCTCTCAATTGCGTGTTCGAGGTTTGGACTGGTGAGGTCACAGACATGACCGCTGATCTTGGCGTGAGGGAACTCAGTTTGGAGTTTTAAGATGGAGGCTTCGACTCGTGCTGAGGATGATGAGGATATGGTTACTGTGGCAGAAGAAGCGACAGAAGCGGCGGCTACACCAAAACCAAGACCAGATGTTCCGCCGAATATGACGATATTTTTGCCGGCAAGTTTGTTGTATTTGTCTGATGGCATGTTGAGTTAGCTCTAGGTAGGTATATGTTTTTTTATTTTTGTGGTCATGTTGGAATTGCTCGTTGCAAAACTGATAGGGTTAAATGGCAAGAAACAGAAGTTATATAGAATGCAGTTTCTTACAAATCACGAACGGGATCCCGGCATTACGATATCCCCGTTGAACCCCTCATTCAAACCACTTACATAAGGACATGATCGGAAGTGATTACAATCAATGTAATTACATCGATTCAAGCATGGAAAGAAATATAAAGCGGTTGCTTTCAGACATGTGAAACATTGGTGGTTGGTAGGTGGTTGGTGGGTTGTTGGTAAAAAGAGTTACACCAATGAGATGTAACCGATTTCCCTAGACTGTACACGCCCCTAGACTGTACACGGCTCAAAATAGACTCACTTTCTACCCACTCCCCCACTTCAATTATGGCTAGAGCAGACAATACTCATCGGATTAACCAGGCAGTGGCAGCAATCGAAAGGGGAGAAGTTAGCAATTATACTAATGCTACGAAGAAGTATAGATGTGACCGTTCTACAGTTTCACGAAGGGTTAGAGGCTTGACTAAGATACGCAGGGACGCTACCGCTTTTTACCTTCAAGCATTAACTAAGGAGCAAGAGGAGGTCCTGATTCAGCAGATAAATAGGCTTACAGAGCGTAGAATGCCGCCTACTTCGTCAATGGTCCGAAACCTCGCTAAATAGATACGTAGAAGAGAGGTTAGAAAGAACTAGATAGAGGATTTTATTGTGACGATTCTCAAACTAACTAACTAAGGTAACTGAGTATCGCTGGGGTTTGTTCTTGCAAAGAGGTTCAATCGCGGACTGGGTGTTTACTCGGAGGTAAACTCGTCACTTGACTACAAAGCTGTCAAGGTAGTGATAACAATGTAATATTAAGTTGAGCACGAAGCTCCTATTTAATAGCAGACGTGCCAGTCTTATATAGAACCTTCCTGCTCACGTTGATCAGTGTGATCACCCTGATCATCCTGATCTTGCTCAGCGTTGCTCAGTTGATCATCACTGATCAATGACAGTCACGTGATTTATCCTAGATGAAATCCCTGGGTCGCTTAGCTAGTCTAAGCGATCCTCTGTTACTATAAGAGTATATGATAGTGCTCAACCTGTCAGGACGCCGCCTGGTCTTCATTAGTCACGTGTACACGTGATTCGTAACATCTAGGTTCTTAAATAGTTCTACGAATTCTCTATACTATATAGATATTTCGTTATTAGCTTTCTTACTAACCTATAGAGAACCCCTAGTAAGATGTTCTAGCGCCTTAGAAGAGGTAGCGCTAACCTTATTCTAGCTATATAGTTATAGCTATAATTCTTTATAGTTATATTAGCTAAAAGTTATTATTTAGACTTTCTAGTTAATATTAGAATTATATTCTCTAATCTATAGTATACTAAGTACTATATTCTAACTTCTAATCTTAATAATATTAAATTATATATCTAAGTAGTATCTTATAACGATTCTTAAACTAACTAACTAAGTGTTACAAATCACGTATATACGTAACTAGTAAAGACTAGGCGGCGTCCTAACAGGTTAAGTACTATTATATACTCTTATAGTATTAAGAGATTAGTTAGAATAGCTAAGCGATCTAAGGATTTCATTATATAATAAATATATAACTCGCTTATTAAGTTATATAACTGTTAGAGCTTATAGGAGCTTGTATTAGAGCTTAGAATCTAAAGGATCTAGAAGATCTAATAGTTAGTACGCGAGGACAAAGGTTCTATATAAGACTAGTATATCTACTATTAGATAGAAGCTTTATACTTAACCTTATATTATATTATTATTACTATCTTAATAGATTTATAGTTTTATAACGAGTTTACCTCTAAGTAAACATCTAGTCTATAATTAAACCTCTTTATAAGAATAAACTCTAGCGATACTTAGTTACCTTAGTTAGTTAGTTTAAGAATTGTTATACTTTAAGTATCTAAGCTTAGAAGTTTAAATCGTAATACCTCTAAAGGCCGCTTCTATCTCTAGCTCTAGCGCTAGTACTATTAACGTACTAATCTAGAGTATACCTACCGCGTCCTAGGAAACAACTACTCTAGATAACGAAGACGATAATAATAGTATACTAGACGTACTAGAGCTATATAGAGTTAAAGCCCTGGAAACTATATAAGTTAAGCTATCTAATACTTACTATAGTAAATAATAAGAATTAGAGTTATTCCTTATATAAATAGAAATCTACTTTAACTTTAATAAAGATAAGTTTAATAGCGATAGTATAGCGTCGCCTATCTTCGCTATCTTCTACCTTTAAGAGACTACTCTTAAATAGATATAACTATATCTAGAGGACTTTTTCGTATATAAAGCCTTAGTAGAAAGTATAGCTAATATATAATTAATGTTTAGATCTTAGAATAGATTTAAAGTTACTATATACTAAATGTTTAGTAATATTAATACTATTAAAATAGTAACACGAAAGTTACTTAACCTATACTAAACTAGATTAGTAATTAATTACGTAAATAAATTCTAATATTATAGAAACAGAATAGAGTAGGATTCTCTCGCTCTTATAGAACTCTTCTATAGAGGACTTAACGTTAAGCTACGTAAAGAGATAGTACGACAAAATCTCGATTATAAAGACATCGCTACTATAATCAAAGGAGTAATCTACTTAGACAACCGTCTATAGGAATTTAAGAAAACTAATCACCGTCTAGAATTTAAAAAGTATAATAAATAGAACTGACTAGACTACTAGGACGACTAATAAGTAAACGCTACCTAGAAGAAGACTTCTAGAAAGTAGAAGCTCTTCTAGAAAGAACAAAACCGACGTCGTAAGTAGTACCTATACTTTTCTTATAGCCTACCTAGCTATAGAGTAAGTAACTATTATAAGAAGACTAATTCTTTAGGAAAGTATTAAGCCTTTACTACTACTAGAAAGGAAATAGTATTACTTAAGAGATTTAATCTATTTAATAAAGAGCTAGAAGCTTATAGATATAGAACGTAAGTAGAGAATAAGGAGAACTCTATTCTTAAATAATACTATAAGGAACGTTCTAAATTAGAGTATAATCTACCTCTATAACAAGAAATAGAGATAGTAGAATTATTATTAGACTTATTATTAGAATTATTAGATACGTCTAGTTAAGGGAATATCTAGAATAATAACTCTTAAGAAGAAGAAATATAAGTATTTATAGAATGTTTTAAATATAGTAACTAATAGATAGACCTTAATAGAAATAAGTTAGACTTTTAGGCCTCTTATATAACTAGAGAACAGGCGTCTAAAGTACTAGAACAATTTCAAGTTTAGAATAACTATCTAATAAGTATTATCTTTAGAAATCTTAAAAGTAACCTAGATACTATAGAAGGAAAACTAAATATATAAGCTATTAAGAACATTTTTAAGGCTACCCTTAAGTTATAGAGAGAAAGAGATTAACCTTTTACCTAACTATAAGTAGAAGAATACTAGGCTCTAGAAGTTATATTAGAAGATATAATTATATAGTAGTATAGTAACCTAAAACCTATATTAGACTAGGAATTAGAGAAATAGTTTACTAGTAATAAACCTAACTATAACTAAGCTATAGAATAGTAAATAGTCTATATAGTATCTAAAAGTAACTCTTAGTAAGTAAAACTCTACTCTTAGAGGATTAAACCTTAAGTAGTAGAAACTAGCTAAAGAGAATATAGTTTTATAGTCTATATAAATAGACAGGAAATCTATACTATATTAGAAGACTACTAGTTAATAATAACTATAAGAATTAGAGAATAGAAACTCTAAGTTATAATTAACTTAGAAGCGATAGATAACTTCCTCTCTCTATTAGTACTAAAGAGGCTAAATATCTCTATTAAGAAGATAGAACTATACCGTCTAGATATAGTTAATAGAATAGATATAGTATATTAAAACAAAGTTATTAACTAGTAAACTATTCTAATATAAATTACTATTAAAGAATACTACTTAGATATATAATTTAATATTATAGTAATTAGTAGCTAGAATATAATACTTTATATACTATAGATTAGTAAATATAATCTAGATATCGACTAGAAAGTCTAAAAAATAACTTTTAGCTAATATAACTATAAAGGATTATAGCCTTAACTATATAGCTAGAATAAGGTTAGCGCTACCTCTTCTAAGGCGCTAGGATACCTTACTAAGAGTTCTCTATAGGTTAGTAAGAAAGCTAATAATATAATATCTATATAGTATAGAGAATTCGTAGAATTGTTTAAGAACCTAGAGAACTTATAAGCTCTACTAGAATATTATCTATAGGATTATAAGATTAAATTAAAAGAGAGTTATAACCTTAAGAAATAGAAAATATAGCCTTATAGTTAGATTAAGCTATAACACTTTAAGAGCTATATCGTCGAAGGTTTAAAGAAAGGTTATATTTAGAGATCTAAATTACCTGTTCTATTAAATATATTAGTTATTAGTAAGAAGGATAACCTAACAGGTCAAGTTTATGTTAACTACTAAGATATAAATAATATAATAATTAAGGACGCTTATCTACTACTAGAAGAACAATATCTACTAGATAGAATTAGCTCTACTAAGATATTTATAAAACTTAACTAATAGAACGCTTATATCTTAATTAGGATTAAGATAGGTAATAAGTAGAAAACTACTTTTAGATTACTCTTAAGACTCTATAAGTATATAGTAATACTATTTAGATTAGCTACCGCGCTAGTAACCTACTAGAGATAGAATAATAATATTCTAGAAGAACTTCTAGAGGTAACAGTTATTTATTACCTAGATAATATTCTAATCTACTTAGATAAAGTAGAGAAATATAAGAGTTATATATATAAGGTTATAAAAAGGCTTACTATAGTAAACTCTTAACTTAAGTTATTAAAATATAAGTTTAGAGTAACTTATACTAAATTTTTAGACTAGATAATATCTCTAGAATAAATAGAAATTAACTTAGATAAGATAAGAGATATTATTAACTAGAAATTACTAAAAAATATTAAAGACATTTAACGTTTCTAGAGATTTACTAACTTCTACTATTAGTTTATAGTAGACTATACTAGAATATTAAAACTAATAATAAACCTTATATATAAAGAAGTATCTTTTATATAGGATAAGATTATAGAGACAGCCTTTTAGATAATAAAGAAACGCTTTACTAAGAAACTAATTCTATATAGCTATAATCTAGAGAAACTAAGTACTATAGAAACAGACTTATTAGATATAGTAATAGGTATTATATATCTATAACTAGACGAAAACAGAAAATTAATACCTGTAGCCTACTACTCTAGAACACTAGACCTAGTATAGTAGAACTATACTATATTTAAGAAGGAACTACTTACTATAGTCTTTACTTTA